>CAUYQG010149332.1:0-26437 GCA_963574415.1 Tarsius wallacei
CCCACCACCCCGTCCTTCCCCCAGGCCCACCATTACCACCGCCTCGGCGCCAGCCCCATCCCCACCTCCCACCTGCGCCCTCACCACACACTGCACAGCATACCAGCCACTGCTGGGCCCCTGTGGGCCCAGTGGGGGGCACTTTTCCTCTGGCCTCAGTTCCCAGCCACCACCCCCCACTCATGCATGCACACTTGCTCTCCTGGACAAGGCTAACGTCCCACGTAGCCGCACCCACTCGCAAGGTGGGGACGTTGCTTTCTGGGGGCTCCCTCTCTGCTCCTCCAGTGCCTCCTCTGGCTTCCCATAGAGGGGCCTGGGAGGGCTCCCCTGGCCTTAAAAGGGGCCCATGCCCCCATCTCGTTCTGGCATGCCCCACTCCACTGTCCTGGCAGCAGCAGGTGTGGCCAATGGAGGGGGGTGCTCGACCCCGAGGATGCCCCCAGCCAGCCTGTCTTTGTCACCATGTGGGGCTCACCCCCATTTTCCTTCCCCACCTTCCCTCGTCCCCTTACTATGAAGGCAGGAGGGGTTCGAGCCCCTGCCCTTTTGCCCTCAGCCTGGGATCTGAGAATATATTGCAGATGGAGATGCAGAGTAACCTACTGTCCAGGTGAGGCCCAGGTTCCTTGTGGCAGCCACTGAGGTGGGCTGCGGTAACTCACCCCACCCTACCTGCTTCCAGCACCCAGCTGTTCCCCATCAGAAGGGGGCACTAATAACCCAGGAGCAAGCCCTGCCTGATCCAACCCTCCTGCTCCTCCCCATCTCTCCTGCTCCTCCCAGAGGTTCTGGTTCCTCTGTTCACAAACTGCCTCTGGACAGTTGTGTTGTTTTTTGTTCAATGTTCCATTCTTTGACATCTGTCATTGCTGCTGCTGCCAGCGCCAAATGTTCATCCTCATTGCCTCCTGTTCTGCTCATTCCCCTCCCCCAAGATACTCTTCTGGGGAAGGGGGGCTGGGGCGTGGCAGGCTGGGTTACCCCAGTCCCAGGGATGGTGGGGCTCTGCCCCTAAGATGCTGCAGCAGAGTGAGGAGGGGGGCCCGAGCTGACCATAAGGGGTGTAAGGGCCACCTTCTCCCCTTGTTCTGTTGGGGAGGGGGTAGCCATTATTTGTCCCAGCCTGGGGCCTCCCCTCTGGTTTCCTATTTGCAGTTACTTGAATTAAAAAAAAAAAAATCCTTTCTGGAAAAAAAAAAAAAGCTAGAAGAGCTTTTGAATATCCTAACCAGAAATAATAAATGCATGATAAAAATGCATTAAAAAAATTCATCAAAGAAATGATAAATTATGATCATGCTAAATACACTGATTTGATCATTATACAACATATATGTATTAAAACATCAAATTGTATCCAAAATATATATGTGCCAATTAAAAAAAGAAAGATTTGTTTTCAATTTTTTCAAAAATAGAATTTTAAAAATATAAAACTAAGCATATAAACTAAAGCATATAACTAAACTAGGACCATGTTAGGATTAAACATTTAAAAACTTCTTTTTTTGGTTTAGCTGAATACAAAGTACGATTATTCTAGAAAAATCAGCTAACTTCTTTCACTGACATGAAGCTTTTGAGAAAGATCTTTTCAGCATATTAATTTATGAGTGATTTTAAAATCTTTGACCTCAACCATTTTTAGGTTAAAAAAATAAATTCAGCCAGGACTTAACCAGTTGGAAAGAATATTTTCCACTTTCTTTCTTAAACAGGTATACTGAATATAAATCCTATTTTTCTTGATTCACAATCCTCAATGAGAATGGTGTACTGTGTGTTGAGACATTTCTCCATGGGTCTCTCTCACTTCTGAGCAGAGGCACTGGCTGCTTTTGTTCTGAACTATCCTAACAAAGATGTGTGTAGAGCAAACAGCCTGGAGAGACAGAGATAGTATCTCCCACCACCCTGTCCAGTAAAATAAAGATAATATCTTCCTCCAAGGTAAGGTTGGCAGGTTTGTTTACAACCCTTTATAAAGACTTTGAATTACCTAAGGTTAGGGTTCTGCAACAAATCCACAACCACCTGAGCCACTCTGCCCCATGGGGCTTACGGGGCAAGAACAGACACAAACACAGAGCTTATGCTGTTGGCTAGGTTGTAGCACAGTCCTTTGTCTCTGCCTCAGGACTCATGCGTCTTCTGCCAGCATCAAGATCTGGATTACCTAAGTTCAGGGTTCTACAACTGTGACCCAAACCCACTGCATGTGTAGTAGCCATCAAGGCCAGCCCACATTATTTCTGTGGGACTTACCGGACAAGGGAAAGGGGCACAAACATGAAGCTTGTAAGCTTGTTGAAGCAAATATGGAGGAAACAAACGCCTGAGGTGGTCTCTTATAACCAGAATGCTTATAGAAACAAAATGTAACATAGCAATATTTCTTGTAACTGATCCCCCCCAAAAGAAAAATCCACATGTGCCTGAGCCAATCATAAATAGCCAACCAGTCAACTGGTTATACGAATATGATCTCCCAAGAATCATATGCAAATAAAACAAATGCCTTATCACACCGTCCCCAAATAAGACAGACACCTAGCTGGAGCAATCAGGGATTTCTCTACCTTGTATCTGTGTTCGGCCTACAAAAGCTGCCGCTCATGCTGCTAGAGTAGAGTTCTCTGAACATGTTCTGAGTGATCCCAATTCATGAATTGTTCATCGTTCAAATAAACTGTTAAATCTGTCTCAAGTTTTTAACAAGTGGATAGATTCTTTTGGCTGTGCCACAGGTAATATATTCATTTGTCTCTGACCCAGGAGTCTTGTGTCTTCTGCCAGTATCCAGTCAGCTGCCAGGCAGAACCATCAGCTCGCTGATAAAAAGTAGGATAAAAATCTCAGACCTTTCACGGTTCGTGACAGTTGTTGGTGCCAGTAATGGGATATTGGCAGAAACACAGAGTTCTGCAAGAGAAAAGACAAAGGTATTGCAGTCTTGAAGCTACGAGAAGATGCCCTGGGATCCAGCAGCAAATGTTCTTGTCTCCAAGTTGGTAGGAGTGGCAGAAAACGGCTAATTAAGGTCTGGAGGGTGAGCAGCAGGAGGTAGGACTGAAACAAGCTGCCCAGTGGTGCTTTGGTTGTTGCCCACTCTGCTCTGGGTGGGAGGAGGGCACGTTATCATGACAATGAGGCAGCAGGCCTCCTGGCACCAGATGTGTGGTGATGTGGCTATAGCTGCCGAATACAGGAGTCCCCAAGGCCAAAACAAATGACGTCAGCAATGAGAATATAAATATTGAGGTGACCCAGACATTCATTAGGTTGAGCCATGCATAGCCACCAGGTTACTTGAAACTGAACGTAAATGTGCCTTGCTTACTGCTGGAGAGCCACTGTCCCCTCTCATTCCCCTCTACCCTGACATCTGCTTCAAGGAGAAAGATGATTTGGGGTAAGCCACAGTATCCCTGTCCCTAAGAGGAACGGAAACCTTGTGTACCCATCCAAGTATGTCAGGGGACTTCAGAAAGGAAACTCAATCTTGGAAGGCTCTGTAAATACAGGCACCCAAGTCACCATCCTACCTGGCCCTGGCAGAGGGGGTACTTGGATTTAGCTGAAGGGAAACTAACACGACATGTTAGTGGATGGTGTCCTTGATGTCTCCATGTTAGTGGATGGTGTCAATTCATTGTACTGTCGTTTCTACTTCTGAATGTACAGTAGAAAGTGGTGTGTTATAGATACTTGTACTTCCTGTCCATAAAGCCGGGGAGGGGGGTTTCTCCCAATCAGAAAGAGCTGCAGGTGGAGAAATGTTAGTAGGACAATCTCCCTGCCATCTATCACCAGTGGGTGGGTTAGGATATAAAGCAACTGCCCCTACCATCTAACGTCCCAAGTTCTCACTACATAAAATGTCCCACTGGTTGGCAAGTCAGAAGCCTCAGTCTCACTGCACTGTGACACACCTCTGCCAGCAGAATTCAGGGCCTACTCACCAAGTTACATTTCTTGGGACTATGTAACTTGGCCCAATCCCTTTGGCCATCAAGGAAAAATGGTTGTCTTTTCAGACTCCCACCACCAAAAAGGAAGCTAGCACGTTGTTGGACTCTTTGAGTACAGAAGACAGTACGTGCCTGAGATGGCTTTATAATGTGTCATTGTGGCCAGGCTGAACTAGTCTTCAAAATGCACTTTCTAGTATGTTTTCAGTTCAGTGGACCACAGGGACATTTGATCCTGAGAATTAGGAGTTGGATGGGGCAGTGGCCATTTTGTAGCATACACAAACCTTCTTCTAACTATTCAATCACATCAAGGTGCTGCCAGGAAAGGGGATTTTGCAGGTGTGATTAAAGTCCTACCTTAAAACTGGTTGACTTTAAGTTAATCAAAAGGGAGATCATCCTGGATGGGTCTGACTCAATCAGTTAGAAGCCCCTTAGGAGGGAACAAGCCTTCCCTGAGCCCAGAGACAACCAAACAGCAGCTGGGTCTGCAGTTGTTCTCCCTTTCCCTGGGTACCCCCTCCTGAGTGCTACCTGGGACAAGCCTCAGCTCGTGCCTGTGGCATCCAGCCTACTCCACGTCAGCCCTTCCTGATGGCCAGCCTGGACTGTCAGAATCCATCATCGTCTGGGAAAAAACAATACCTGCAGCACCTTCCACAGGCACAAGGTACAGAACTGTGCTTCTGACACAAAGGCTACCAGTGCGTGAATTCGTGACTCCTGCCAGAAGCTGACCCATTAATCCTGCTGTGAGGGAGGCCGCATCCCAGGGATTAGTAGCCTCCTCCCACTCTTGGCAGACTGACCTCCTTTCAGGACTTCACACTCCTGTTAGCATTTTTCGGATTACAATGTCAACGTTCTAGTGCAATTGCAGACTCTGGCTACAACATTGTGACCCTTGAAATGAATCTGTGTCATGTTTGGTTTCCTGAACTACTCACAGTCTGACAATGGCACACCTTTTACATGAACACTACTCAACAATGGGCTAAAAGTCGAGGTATTCAGTCGCCCTTCCAGGACTCTCTACCACCCACAGGCATCTGGTATTGCTGAGCATTCGAAGAGCCTTCTAAAAAAATCAACTTGGAAAGATTCCTCCCTCTATCTTCCTCTTCTCCTCCTGGTCCACATAACATAGTGAGACACTTTGTTCACTGATTGTGGCTGTTCCTGGAAAGGGATCATCCTCTCAGCAGTTACCAGGGTAACGACCAGGGAAGAAAGGATGGGGGGAGGGTTTGTATAAACCAAATTCTGGGATCCCACCCTGACCATTCCTGTTCATACTGCTCCCTTCTTTTCCCTGCAGAACCCAGGCTCACCTGGTTGGTACACCCTCCATGTGGCAGCTGGCCAAAAGGAGACTGAGAGGATTTGAACTTAATTCTGGTCCAGCCACCTGGATTCCCTGGTTGGGTTCACATGGTCCTAGATCACAAGGGAAGCTACCACTTGCTTGAGTACACCATGGGCCAAAGTGGGAGGCATAATGGGTCTCTATGAGTTTTATAAAAATCCCCTTCAGGGAATAGGAGTTGATTAGAAAAAAGGGCAGTTATAGCTACTGGAGAAGAACATGCAGAGCTGTGGAGCTGGAGGGAAAGAAATAACTTCAGCATCTAGGGAGAAATCAACATGTGCCCCAGGAGGTAGGGGTGAGGAGAAGGGTTCACTAAAGTTCTTGTCTTTCAGAACCGCCCTGGAGCATCTTCATGAAGCAAAACACCCTTGAGAGGTGCTCCCAACCTGTGTGAGCACCTTAAATTTTTTTCAGCTTTACTGAGGTATAATTGACAAATAAAAATTGCACATATCCAGGCCAGGCACAGAGGTTCGTGCCTGTAATCCCAGCACTCCAAGGCAGGAAGATCACTTGAAATCAGGAGCTTGAGACCAGCCTAGGCAACATCGTGAGAACCTAACTCTGCAAAAAATAAAAAATAAAAAAGGCCATGGCTTGCTAAAATCAGCAGTGGGGATCTGTAGTACACCTCCCTGAATACTAGCATTGATCTCTTTCTCTGTAAACCATCTTTGGTTTGAATTCAGAAAGCCGAGGGAAGAAGAAAAGTGAAGAAAAAGAACATGGCTTATTTAAAATAAAAGCTGCCCCCAAACCATAAAGGGTCACCGCCATCTCTTCCTACACTGTTTTGACACCTATTCCCTATGATGTTCAGCCTAAACTATGATTATTTGGCTCAGGGAAAGGCTCAGGCTGGTTTTGGGCTTTGGCGCATATCTGCCCAGCGTGCTGTAGGTCAGCATTTTAGAGGACATGGACCCAAGCAGTCACCTTAGCAGGGCAAGATCTCTATAGGGATTTTGTCCAGCTATAGCTCTCTTGCATCTTTCTGATGGATGCCTAGCAAAACTCATAATGTCTTGGTCTATTCTAGAAGTACAGATGAGGCAGAGTAATAACAGAAATTCTACTGTGGAGTTAAGAAACGTATTTCCTGATCTCAACTGAAGACTTGAGTAAATTAATTTGGGTTTATCCCGTATACCTACCTCTTGTATATAGCCTTTCTGTTTTGGATGGAGGTCATTCCTTTTTTTATTGCATCAAAGAGCAGTGATAGCAATACAATTAATGAGAAATGGCTTCAGGAAAACTCAGGGACTGAAAGTTGGACTTCATCTGTCATGAACTGGCCACATTTCTCAAGACATCCCCACCACTCTGGGCTTGTCTGAAAAAGAGACTGTTGAACTAATTTGGCAACAAAATTGGGAATATGTAGCCCTGGTGATGTCACTTCTCCTTCTTACGGCCCTGACAGGCATTGATAATTAAATTAAAATTATTTCCTACTTAAGTAAGATCAGGTTTCAGGATTCTACACAGAACAGCCCTCCAGACAATTCCTAACATCAATCACAGTGCCTCATGAGATAAAACACTCTTATAACCTCTGCCACTCAAGCATCCCTCTAGCCATGAAGCTGTGTCCATCTAGAAACAGATCAAGTATCAATCCATCCCTTCTATTAGTAATAAATAATTAACATGTAGTAGACATTTGCTGTACATAAGGATGTACATTCATAGTCTCTCTTCATCCTTATAACAACCCCACCAAGTGGATAGTGTTGTAACTTCTGTCTTACAGAGTTAAGAGTTAAGGCTTGGAAAGACTGTATTACTAACTTAAGGTTATTCATTTAGCTAGCACCAATCAAGCATTTTAACCCAGTCTTTCGGACTGTGGAGTCTGAACTAGTCTCACAACTTGGCCCTCATCTTTGAGGAAAAACATATCTGTTCCTTCTGCAGGATCTGCAATGCATAGTACTTTTTAGTTAACAGATATTCTGATTTATCTTCCCCCAGATAAAAGTGATCCCCATCTTGGGGTGTGGCAGATGCCACAGCACATCCTTAGCAAGCCTGGCTTGCATGTTGAGAACATGCCACTCTGCTAAATAGCAGTTGCAGATCCCACCCCATCCATCAGCATTGGTCTTGCTTGGGATGAGGATGCTGCTTCAGAAGATGATGGATCACACTCTATGCCCATCTGGTCCCCAGCTCCAATCTCTCCCAACTTTTCTCCACTTCTTTTATTTTCTCTATTTATGATGTGTGCACAACATGCTTAAATGCTAGGTCCGTGGGTTAAGTTGTATGTCAGCATTTCAAAGTCCTATTTACTGACATGGGCAGTTTTTACCGTGTGGCTAAAGGTACATAAATTCTGACTCCTAATTTATATTTAATGATATTTGAACTGTAAGTGAACAACCACGTCTGCAAAGAAGAAAACACATTTTAAAGTGAAGGAATGATTTTTAAACACGTAACCATTATGCCCCTTCCAAGTGGGCTTGGCCCAGCCCCACCGAATGCCTGGCCACTACAGTGTTTGAATTAAAGATTCGGTATAGTGCACAGAGTTCTGGGAGAAGTCATGGCTACACGTGCCACACTATTCTTGTGGTCAATCTATACCAGATTGAGCTGGGAAAGAGCAGTGCGGTCTAGTGAAAGATGCCTTTGCTTCTTGGCTGCACCACTCAAGATCTGAGTGTCCTTAGGCAAATTACATAACTCTCTGAGTTCCAGCACACAAGCTTCTTGCTGGAAGTGTCCTCAGGAGATCCAGTCCTGGATCGCCAGACACCAGCACATGCACGGCAAACTCCCCTGTGTTCCCCTGAGGCTTGTGGTCTACAGGATGAGGAGAGAATTTGGTCACTGCTCCTTATATCCCTCCAAGGCCAGAACAGCAGCATTGGGTGAGATCACTAGTGGTTACCGATGGGGTCCAGCCTCATAGTCTCTCTTCCAAAGGGACGGGTGCTCAAAGCCCTCAGCTCAGCATTTAAAGACACGCTGATAATTTAAAGCTTTTTATGAGGTTTTACATTCATTTCGGATTTTCTTTTGCCAAGTTTGTGTCTCATGTTGGGCCTTTTCTCCTTTGAGTAAAAATATCTCCGAGCTGGCCCTGGCCCTGGAAGCAGCAGAGTTTTCTGCTGCAACAGTGACACCTGCTGTTGAGGACAAAGTTGGTGATTTCGCAAAGAAAATTCTGGGGGGCCACGATTGCTTTCAGATTTCCAACATCTGGAAAGATAAGTGAATTCATTTTTGCAGGGAGTAAGTACTGCCGTGCTGAACAAGCAAAATCAAATAAGGGGCCAAGGGAGAAAAAAAAAGGAATGTTTTCTGGATTGAAAGAGAAATCAAGACTTCTCCAACATGACACAAAGCAGCTAGGTCGTGGATATGCTCTGCCAGAAAAGGCTAAGCCAGAGGTAGCCTCTTCCACTGAGGACTCTGAGAAGTCAGAGCTGTCAGCGGCCACCTTCCCTGAAACACAGAGCACCAAGACTGGCTGCCTTAGAGCAGAGCCTTTCCACGAAGGAGCTGGTGCCGGCAGACAAACTTTCCCCAAGCAAAGAATGGCTGAGATTGGCTTCACACACTCCTCGGCATAGGGGGACTGAGAGATATTCTCATTCATCTGTTTTTTCTGCATTGTGAGTAAGACTTCTGGTTGCCACACCTGACATCACTGACATGTTGAAAGACACAGCCCCCCAATTTCTTTAAAACTCTAGAAATTCCAGCAGGAAATATTTGAGTCCTATGCCTATTTTCCATTTGCCTTTTATCTTGGAAAATAATTTTACTGCTATGTTAATTTGCCTTAACTTTAAATTAAGGCGATATTTGAAGTTTCTATGGTTTATCCAAATTCTTACCTTGTAGATTAAATTAAGAGTTTTCAAATGTTTGAAGAAATCTGTTGAATCTATTTTGTGTCTATGAAAACAATTCTTTGTGGAAGTCGAATTTTGAAATAGGGAAGGGTGGGGGGTTCTCACTTTCCCTCACGGGGCAGTCTGCCGAGTCCAGGGAGAACTGCCCTGATGTCCAGCTCTGGGAATCCGTGGTCCACTGGCCGCTGTCCCACCCTTGCAAGCTCTGGGACTCCACATCTGTGTCTCAGCTACAGAACGAGAGTAACTTGGCCAGTAGCTGTGGTTCTATTCTCTGCGGTTACTATGAGAATTAAGGGTGACCGCTCATCTGAAAAAGCATTAATTAATGCAGAAAGCTAAATCAGTACTGTAGTGTTTTAAAGGAAAATAATAATTTTACTTCCTTGGACCTCCCTTTCCACAACTATATCAAAAGGGATTTTGATTGGGTGATCATTAATAAAACCTTGCTATCTTAGCACAATATATCGTATTAAACTCGGTCCTTTCCCTTGTCCCTTACACCAATTCCATGACACCCATCTCTAGCTCCATTCTTCTGGCTGAAGAAACAAGCCCAAGGAGATTTGGGAAGTCAAGTAGCAACACGTTCCAGGGGCGGTTCTCACCCCACGTTCCTGCGATTCTTGGTGAGCACGTTCCGTCATTCTCTGATACCCCTAACCATGCTAACTTTGAGCTCTGTAATTCCACAATTCTCTAAGACACCGTCCTCATGTTCCTAGAACCAAGAGTTGTAGCTTTGCACATGGATGTGAAACTAATAGTCTGGGAATTCCAACATATCATGTGTTAGTTAACGCAGCATTCCCCCCTCTGGTTAGCGTATATAAAATATGAGCACCCCTAATAAACAGCAGCTGTACCATACAGCAGGCTGCATCTTCAGGGAGAGACTCTTCAAGGTATTTCTGGCACGTCTTCTAGGTCTGTCTTGACCCCTCTACCCCAGACGTGGGGGCTTATTCAGTATCTGCTGGAATCTCTTAGGAGCATGCTTGCATTCCTCGTCACACCTGGACTGGATGTTATGGGGGGGGCTTCATCTTATTTCCCTGTTCCCCATTCTCCTTCCTCAATCATTTTCATTTCACTGATTTGCCCCTTATCGCTTAATTTATTTTCCTCATTATTGGCATCTGGGCTGAAGGCTGCAACACAAACACTGAAAGACCAAACCAAGATTTTTTTTTAAAAAAAGAGCAAAATATTCCCATTTCAGATGGAGGAGCAGATGGGGCTCTTGGCACTTCAGAGGATTTAAATTGACCCTCTGCACCAAGCTGGGGGAAGACAGACTGTCACTGCTGACGAGGAGGCACTAAAGAGACATGCTTTCCCTTTGAATATGCAGTAACATTTTGGAGTTCTTTTCTCCCTGCAATACGAGATGAGAAGAAGCCATAGGATTGATCTAGACTCTCTTCAAATCTGAAAATGCAGCTGCGGGACCCATGGCAGGCCTGGGTGCAGACTCCACCCCCCCCCCCCCCCCCGTTCCAGCTTTGAGTTCTGCCTCCTCTACTCTGTTTTGCCATTTGAAGATGGGATTAAAGCCACCTGCTCTCCATCGTGCACCATGCATCGTGATTACGTGGTACAAGATGAATGCATGGGAAGGTGCCCTGCTCAGTGCCTTGCGCATAATAGATGTTCAATAAATGTGGATTCCTTTCCTTTTTTTTCCCTCATGTGTGGCTAGAGTTGTGAATTTTTTGGAAGATCTCCCTTCACAACTTCTCTTCTCACAGCTGGTAAAGATAAGGACCAGGTGGGAAGCTCTGACCTTCCCTTTTGGATGACATTTATAAAATAAGTTCTGTCTATTCATAGGACAAGTGCCATCAGCATTTGAGACAGGAGTGCCTTATTCTAAATAGGTTGGGTGCTCGCCTGCAAATCTTCAAAATATGGGAATCTTGGACAACCTTGAGTCACAAATCTTGACACTCCTCCTGTTCAATTATCAGAACATGCTTCAGACCACTCCATCTAACCATTTTCAGCTACTCTAAGCACTGGCTTCTGTTGATTGATGTGAACTGTTCATTTTAATAAGTGAAAAAAGTGCTGCAAACAAAGCAAACTCTTTATGCTTGTTACTAAAAAAATAATGGTGTAAGACAAGAGTAGCTAAATTAGTTTAAGGATTACTTTACTATAAAATACTTCAAAATCAAGAAAAGGAAATCCATTGGGAGACTTAGAAATGAAAGTGTTTTCTGTCAGACAGATTGTGAGAAAAAAAATGGAAGAAAAAGAGGAATACAAAGAGAAAAATCGATGACAAAAGAGGACAGAGAGAGAAATTTGGTGAACATACCTTCTTTGAGCTTTTTACCAGACACTTTTAGTTCTCTGTTTCAAACCTTTCATAGGTAACTATTAACACAAAATGAATTCAACCTTCAAGGTACAGCATATAGGGACTTTTCTGATTGGTTTCACCCTACCTTTCTCAACTAATTTCGATAATCTGCTCCATGCTGCCCCACTGAAAATCCATCTCACCAGACCAACACATCTCCCATATTATGCCCAGCATAACTGACCCATGGCCTGTGCTCGGTATCTGTTGTTTATCCAAACAAAAAAAAATTTAAATCCTTGAATTTAAAAGTCAAGTGTTTATTAAGGTCACAGGACCACAGAGTATCTCACAACCTGAAACCTCTACTTACTTCTGGAAGCAGGAGTAAAAAAAGAAGATAAAAAGGGAAGACTTGGTTAGATGCCCAGACAGAGCTCACTCCAACCACCCCTGCTCTATGCTGAAAAGTGAAGCAACCCTCTTCCATTCAGGTAGGATTCTAGATGCTTATTTGATGAAGAAATTGAACTAGAGTCTCTACTTAAAGATAGCTGGTAAAGATGAGGAAAAAGGTAAAGTATGAGCCTGAAAACAGAGGGAATGAAGGAAAGTCACCCTCATAAAGTGGAAGTCATACCAACCTCTCTCTTCCCCTGGCTCCCAGGACACTTCAGGCAAGAGATAAGAGAACTGATCTGAGAATGCAAGAGCCCAACTGAAATGACATAGATCAAGGACACAATCACATTCACGTCAAGCACCAATCACGCTAACTGAACCTTACCAATTAATAAGTTATACACCCACATGGACATTCCAATTGGCTTTTTAGTTCTTGACTTTGAAAGCATAGAACCAAGAAGCACTAGACATTTGAGGAAATCCTCTAGTATGAAAGACAAATCAAAACATAAGAGCGGGGGAAAATCTGAGGCGATACGATGAGTAGAAAAAAAACCTTTTAACAATAAATTTAATTAATATCTATGAAAGATACATACATGAAACAAAAACAGAATGTTATTAAAAATGAACAATAAGAGTAGAGTTCTTAGACATTAAAACTATAATAGATAAAATTTAAAACACAGTAAAAAGATTGGAAGCTAAATTTGAGGAAGTCTCCTGGAAATTTGAACAAAACTATAAGAGATGGAAATGGAATATAAGAAAAGAGTATTAGGAAAATCAAAGGTCTCAAAAACAAGAGTTCTAGGAAACGCAAACATAGTAAATGGAAGAGAAGAATTACTATTATTATTATTATTTTGAGTTGGAGTCTCACTCTGTCACCCAGACTGGAGTGCAGTGGCCGCTCCCGGCCACTGCAACTTCGACTTGCTGGGCTCCAGCGATCCTTCCGCCTCAGCCTTCCAAGTAGCCAGAACTACAGGCGCACGCTACCACACCCAGCTAATTTTTTTTTATTTATTGTAGAGATGAGGTCTCACCAAGTCGCCCAGGCGGGTCTCGAATCCGCGGGCTCAGGCAATTCACTCACCTCGGCCTCCCAAAGCACGGGATTACAAGCTGAGCCACCGAGCCCGGAGAGAAGAATTATTAAAGAAACAACCCAAGAAAGTGTCTTAGAACCAAAGAATTTGAATTTCTTATTGAGTAAGTTTGATGGGCCAAATAATAGCCCCTGAATGACATCTATGCCCTAAATCCTAATCCCTGGAAATTTGAAATGCTGTATTTGAATAAGTATCTTTGAAAATGTAATTAAATTAAGGATTTTTGTGATGAGGAGATTATCCTGGATTATTAAGGATGCAATCACTTGCATAATTATAAGAGGGAGGTAGAAGGAGTTTTGACACACAGAGAAGAAAAGAAAGCAAAGTGACCATGGAGGCAGAGACTAGAGTTAGACGGCCACAAGTCAAAGAATGCTGGCTGCCACCAGAAGCCGGAAGAGGCAAGGAAGATTTTCCCTTATGGCCTTGAAGACAGCCCTGACAACACCTTGATTGTAGCACAGTAATATTGATTTCAGACTGTGAGATTATATGTGTTTATTTTGTCTTAAGCTGTCCAGTTTGTGATCATTTTTGCAGCCACAGAAAACTAATAAAGTGAATACTCAATAAACGAAAGAAAAAAAAATACAGCAAGAAACATCATGGCAAGACTTCAGAGTCCTAGGCATAAAGATAAGGTCATAAGAGCTTTCAGAAAGGAAACAAATGTCTTTTAAGGAACAAGACTCAGATAGAAATCAAATTTATCAAACATAAAAATGATTACCACAGTACAATGCAGCAATGTCTACAGAAGCTAACATTCTGAGATTAAGATAATTTCCAATCTAGAATTTTAGATCCAACCAAGCCACAATAGTAAACCCAAATAATTTTATTTTTGTCATGCAGTGTCTCACTAGATTTACCTCCCATTTTCAATTTCTCAAGAAAATGCTGGAGAACATCTCCAGCAACTGAAAAAGGAAACTCCGAACAAAAAAGAAAGTCATGGCATTTAGAAAATAGGGAAGCCCAGTCGGGCACAGTGGCTCATGCCTGTAATCCTAGCACTTTGGGAGGCTGAGGCAAGAAGATTGCCTGAGCCCACGGTTTCGAGACCAGCCTGGGCAACATGGCAAGATCTCGACTCTACAATAAATAAAAAAATTAGCCAGGCATGGTGGCGCATACCTGTGGTTCCAGCTACTTGGAAGGCTGAGGTGGAAGGATCTCCTGAGCCCAGCAGGTTGAGGCTGTGGTAGCCGTGAGCGTGCCACTGCAATCCAGGCAACAGAGTGAGACTCTGACTCAAAAGAAGAAGGAGAAGGAGAAGGAGAAGAAGAAAAAGAAAGTAGGGAAGCCAAAATAGGTGTGGCATCAAGTGAGTTTACAGGAAATTGGTGAAGGAAAATTCCATTTGACACTCATGCCACAGACCCAGGGAGGAGCATATTTTGGTGGAGAGGAAAGGTCTCAGAGGGGTGTTTCGCCAACAATAGCATGATGGATCTATTTCCTATGGATTTGACAACACTGAGTGAGATTCTAAACTTTAAAAAAAATCATTGCTGGGTACATTTTAAAAACCAGATTTTCAAATGAAATGCATACATAGGGAATATACATTTGGACCTCTAAATCTTCATCTTTCATAGGAGTCAATAGGTAGTATCTTAAATTTTTTTAAAAGAAGAGTAATCATATTATTTGAAAATAATACATTGTATACCAGATTACTAAAAGAGTTTGAACTAGTTGACTTCAGGACCTTGGAGGGCTATGACAGGGCATTTAGTTTTTTTCTAGGCTTTTTATTACTCTTTGATCTTTTTTAAAGCATGCACACTTGGTACTGATTTTTGTTTTTTGTTTTTAAATCATGGGTCCCTCTCCACAAATGTCATTACATGAATCTTGATTCAGCCTTCTGTTTTTAGAAACAGGCTGAATATCCCTTGTTCAAAATGCTTGGGACAAGAAGTAGTTCAGATTTAAAGGTTTTGTTTTGTTTTTGTTTTGTTTTGCTTCTTGAGCATTTGCAAAAATAGATACTAGTTGAACCTTCCCAGTCCAAAATCCAAAATTTGAAATGCTCCAAATGGACATTCCCTTTGAGTGTCTAAGGTGCTCAAATGTTTCAGATTTTTAAGCATTTCAGATTTCAGATGTTCAGATTAGTGGTTGGAGCTGTATATGTGGGTATTTTTCTGTCTGTGTGTGTGTGTCTTTGCTGACTCTTCTTCATACTATTGAAATGTCATTTAAAATGCAAATTAAAGATGAAGAAGCCAAAGTTTAGAGAAATTAGGTCATATACCCATGAGAACAGAATAAGGAAGCCCATGAACCATGACTATCCTAACATAATACTTCATCCTGATGGTTTTTGCATCATTTAACCAGGACAGACCTTGCTCTCTTGAGCCCTACTGGCATGTTCCCTTTGCAGTGGCTCTCATTCTCCCCATTGACAGGAGTAGGATAAAGGACATCTTCGCAGATACTGATGGCATCAGGCTAGTCAGTATCCTTAAGAGTGTTTTAGGCAACCGACTCAGCCCCCACCTTTGATCTCCTCAGATTGGCCCTAAGCTTGTGGGCCAAATGGAGGTCAAAGGCAGCCAGGCCTTAGAAAAAACATCAAGTGAGGCTGATTCCTGCCCAGTTGTTTATTCAGGCAAAGAAGAAACATATGCCTATATCACTCTGCAGGATATAAAATAAGGATATAAGATGCAAAACTGTCTTTGCCCTCAAAACATCCATTCGGTATAGCTAAGAGACAGAAATTAAACATCCACTAATAAAAAGTTAAAAAAAAAATTGGAGCCTAAAATATTGGAGTCCCAAAGGGGAGAGACATCACTTTGAGCTGATCCATTAGGAAAGGTTTCATGGAGATAGTAGCATTTAGTCTGGACCATAGTGAATTGACAAATTTGGTCGTATTTCCACTGTGAAATGCTTCAGTCCTTTCTTCACAAGCCCCCCCACCAGCTGGCCTGGCAACCTTCCCTTTGTATCCCACAGACTCCCTCTCAATATTTGTCCTAATACCCTGGCACTATTGCACATAGTTCTGTTTCCTCTCTGGGCTCTGAACCCCTTCAGGGTTTAGAGTTTGTAGAAACCAAAGACTAAGGAGTGCTTGGCATTTATTAGTATCGTCTAAAAGTACTTGCAGAGTGAAAGGAAACGACATGCTGCTCTGGTTCTTCAGCTCAGTTTCTATCAGCATCTCGGTGCCGTTGAAAGAGGCCATTAGAATTTCAGAAAGGAATAGAACCCATTTCCACAAAGAGGCCCTTCCACACGGTTCAGTCGGGCCTGCTGTGTGCTGGGTCTGACACAGGCTGCGGCGGTGGGTGCACGGACACTCGGTCCATTTCCAGTACCCTGGGTGGCCAAACTGGTCCAGTAAAACACAGTGCAATCAATGGCCGATGCTGTAGTTGTCTGTGGTCTGTCATTTCAAAGAATGTTTCTGAAATTAAAATCCAAAGTAAATGAGAACGAAGGCGCTTTTCCTCTTAATTCAAGGCCAACCTTTTCTCCTAGTCCTAACTCCCTTGCAGGCTGGGAACATGAATAGCAAACTTAACCTTGATATATCTCAGGGGATTCACTCTGCTCCCAAATGAAGGGCAGGATGTCAGGAGTGAAAGCTCCCAGCCCTGGGGCTCATGTCACAGGACTGAGAACTGTAACCCATAATGGAAGAGTAGAGGTGTGCACTTGTTTGTTTGTCTTTGAGACCATTTTTCCTGATATTGGGGAAGAGAGGAGTTTATTTTTCCACTTCCATTCACACCAGCTGCCATGAAGCAGCAATAAAGCCCTCCCGGCGCAGCACTCTGGCCGTAGATCACCAAGTCGGCCCCAGCTGCAGATGGACGTGGCAGCTGGTCCAGAGAGGTGCTGCGGCTGACCCCCCACCCCAACGCACACACACACACATACACACACACACAGACTCAAGGCGCAGGGGAAGCTGCTTGCTACCTCCCTCACCTCCCTCCCCAGATTTATGAAGCAGGATGCAGCAGCCAAAAAAGCCAAATTGAAAAGACCCAAATGCTTCTCTGTTGTTTTTTTTTCTTAAAGTCAACACACACCTAGCTATTCCTTAGCTATCAAACTAGTACAAGTGTCTGTCACCTACAACTCTGTTAAGGAAGCCAGCTCTGTTGAAACTCTCACCTTGGACACAAAAGACAGTGTCATTCGTATGCAATGTCATGAGGAAAGTCCAGTCCTTCGAGGTTCCCATCACTGCAGTCTGTGTAAAGCAGAGCTGGAAGGCAGCAGCTGGCATGTGTGGGACACCCACTCAGAGCCGGCCTCTAGACATGGATTTCTGAGTCTAATTCCCCAAGTGCTGCTTGCGAGCCAGAGGGAAGGAGGACTGAGCGGTCTACTCTGATCGACATAGTCAAAAGATGCTCCTCATCAGGGAAACAGGGATGTGACCTCCAGCCCTTCCCTACAAGACTTCTAAGTAAGCTATTTAGTCATTGGTGATCCCACCCTCATTAACTGACACTCCCCTGGATGTCCTTTGTGGTCTCACATGATATCCCACATAGAGCTCAAAAACTCAAATTAGGTCTGGGATTGAACTCCAATCTCTCATTTTAAATGTGAGAAAATTAGGTCCTCGAGAGTACAAACAGCTTGTCCAAGCTCACACAATAACTTTAACGGAGAGCAGAAAGCAGAACTCAATCCCCTAATAAATACGGTTACTGTTTATGCAGATTTTTCTCTTGAAGGCAACCCAGTAACCACCCCACCTTAAGAAAATTAATGATGTGTCAAATATGTAGCATAACTTCTCAAGTTCTCTAATATAGTCCTGTGGGCCAGAAGTCATGATTTAAAAGATCTGCCTTGGTCAACTATTCATTGGATGAAATAGAGATGTATTGGCTAGGGTAAACATACAGACTTGACTTTTTTTAAGTGTAAAGGCATTTATAGAAGCTGAGGATTTAAAAAATTATTGCATAAATATCTGGATTTAGGACAGTAAAAATGAAATGTTAGGAGAGAGCAAGGATTTTCAGTATAGTTAAGGGAAAGAAAATACTTGATGACCGCTAGTATATCCATTGCCTAGAGTGTGAGTCTAACCAGATGAAGGGAAGCCTTCACACATGCCTGGAGTAGAGCTTCAGGTAGTTCTGTGTCCCAATTCTCTATGTCTGGTTCTTTCTACTAATGCTCTTTTAGAGACCTGGACTTAATTTATTTCCTTGAAGGACTCTTTCTCTCTTTTTCAATAAGAGAGAGGCTGGAGTAGAATGTGGTTGCTAGAGTTCCACAATGTCCAAAATGGAAGAGGAGATCTTTCCACTGAAAGCAGAAGCATGCAAAAGGCTCATATCCAGGAAAGGAAAAACAACTAATCAACCCACATTTTCTTATCCACAAAATAACTTTATGATAATTCCTACTAGATATAATTGTGGTTCTTGCATAACACTGGGTCAGGTTTGTAAATTTCCAAATAGAATGGGCTTGTAACATGTCTCAAGGCCAAAGAACAGAGCTAGTCAGCTACCACTCAACTAGAAAGAGCAGAGATCTCAGGTGAGTGGTCAGAGTCATTGACGGAAGCAGATATTATGGTCTGAGGCTGGGGCTCTGTGGTCCTCTGATAGGATTAAGATGCACAGTGGTTTTCACTTAGGCCATATTTATATGAAGCAGGTTTTCCTTCATTTACACTGGATTAGAGTCATCTATTGACACACTTCCATTGTTCACTCTATCATGACTTTCTTAAGCAGACGTCAGCTGTTTCACCCTTGTCTCCCCTTGTATCCATCTTTTTTTTTTTTTTTTTTGCAGAGTGAACCCTTGCCAATGGTAACTAAGTACATGAATGAATATTTGAAACTGTACAAGTTAGGTCCTTTTTGTACCTTGAGTTCAAGGAATATTTTATTGCTAGATGATGAAGGTCTAAAAATAGCCTCTACAGCAAAATCAAACCATGTAAAAATAAATAACTTGGCTGTTTCAGAATGAAGTAAAATTGGTTTTCCTAATGAGGCCAACCTGTTTTTTGCTGTAAGAACTGGAGCACTTGTTCTCAGTAGTACTGCACATTGACATCATCAGGAACTTAAAAGAAAATACCGCTGCCTACATCTCAGCCCCAGCATTTCTGACTTGTTCTGTGACCTTGATGTGCTTGGAAGCTTCCAGGCCCTAAAGTGCAGTCCAGATTAAGAATCCTTAAACAGGAGAGCTGCACAGTCCTTGCTGGAAGAATAGGCTACCTAATCCCATCCACTCGCTTCTTGAAACACTAAGAACAAGTTCAACTTTCTCGTCATGAAACACACTGTTGCAGAAAGAACACAACTGTTAAAGTCATGCGGATAGGAAATGAATGTTTGATTAGGTGCTCAATAATATTTTTAAAACTTATCAGAGAAGAGAAGACTTCCCAGTCATCATGTACCCCTCAAGACACCCTGCACACAGTAGGAGTTCATGACACACTTGGAGAATTAAAATGAAACAAGATCAAAGAAGCATGACTTCTAAAATTTGCATCCCAGACTTTCTATAAAATCTCTGACCCTAGCCTCAACACGTAGTACCACAAGCCATTATTACAGTTAACAGCTATGGCATCCCTAGGATAACATCACAGGCCTTGCATAGCACTTTTTCTCCTTTAAGAAAAGTCCCATCCTATAGCCTGATAGCTTGTGGTTGTTGGTTGTGTTGTAACTGCTCTGTGGCCACAAGGCTCCTCCTGAAGTCAGGAAGCATGACTCCTGGGGAATCAGGCACACAACTGTCAAAGTCCACTCTTTTTTCTTAGCATCCAAGGTCAGACAGACAATTCTATCAGTATAAAGAAGATCAAAGCAATCATCAAACATCACCAGACTAACTCCAGTGTTCACATGCTTTTGTGTTTCCAAATGGGACAATCCACAGTAAGCACATTTCCCACAACTCCCGCCCACATCAACAGCAATAATGACCTTGAGTAGACAGGACTCATGTAAGGATCGGCAAGCCAAGGGGTCACAGCTGGATACTCTGCTGCCTCACTGCTTGGGGACTTCTTTTGGGGACTCCCACACTTTGTATACAGACTCATTTATTCTCCCACTCATTTATTCTCCCCAGACACCACCTTTATGTGCAGAGAGGAGCACCTGCTTTTAAAGGCAAATGACTTTGTGATCATTAACCAATATCTAATAAAGTGAAACCTTTAAACAAGCTGAAGAGAACAGATGTTTCCAGGGCTTAATGAAAAAGAATTATGCACCATCATACCACGGAAGCTGACCCTGCTCAGTCCCATGCATTACAAAACAGCCCAACGTCCTCGCTAGCTGTTTGAATAAGCTCTGTGAGAACAGCTGCTGATTGCCCTAAGTCGAATTAGGCACACACGCAGGTAAACATCATACACTCGCAAATACACACCTGCTCCTGTGTGCTCACACACTCAGACAGCAGCAGGCTGCCTGCAGGCAACATTTAAATAAACATAACTACCATAAATGACCTTTGAAAACAAATTAACCTATGGGCGATCTCTGAAAACTTTGATAAATTTAGGGCACATACACCAAGTGACAGAGAAAAAGAACATAAATGGTGAAGGATCCACACCTATGGCTAGGCAAACTGTTTTCCTTGAAATTCTATTTCCATATCTTTAATCTTTAATTCTAAATGGGGTGGTTTCAATGATTAAGTATAACTAAAAAATGCAAAGATGGAAATAATAGACACTGGGGACACCAATAAGGGGAGAGGCGAATTAGGGTTCAGAAATTACCTTTTGCGTACGATGGTCATTATTTGGGGATTGGGTCACCTGAGACCCAATCTTCACCACTACACAGTATATCCATGTAACAAGCATGAATATGTACCTCCTGAATTAAAATAAAAATTATATATACATATATATTATACATCTAAAAACACAATTTGTAATTATATATTTTTAAAAGCAGATAAGCCCTAATACCATTTTCTAAATACCAAAATTGTGTCTCTGTGAAGACCCCTTTGCCTGATCTCGTTGCATCTTCACCGAGGTCCCCTCACGTGTCAGCACACACTTTCCTGTCAGTTACCCAGAGACATCCCTCCCTAATCCCAAGTGCTCCTGCCTGGGCCTGAGGTACTCACTCTCTCTGAGCCATATCTGATTCTCTCCCTCCCTTTGCGCATGGCAGGTTCCAGAGCCCAACTACCCCCAGCTGAGCATGGCCCTCCAGAAGTTTGCCCCCCTAGCCACACAGATGGAAGGCCTTAGTGGGTCTTAGCTTCTTTCCCAACTCTAGTCTGTGTAACCTCCTGGCATCTGTCCAGTCTGGTCATGAGGCAGCAGTCTTTCCAGCAAACCCTCAGTTGAACACAGTGCTCAGGCTCTTGGCAAAAACAGGGTTTAGCAGCACACCTGGACTTAGTCCATGGCACCAGGATGGTTCTCGCACTTGCCACTTCATACCTTAATCTCTCTTCAGTTCACCTTGTTTCTCAGTCCACTGGATCCTAATCCTTCCAACTGCTGACAGTTTGCAGGAACCCACCTGGCCATCTAAGCTGGCTTCTCTGTCTTGTACTGCCTTCCTCACTCCCCTGAACTAGACTTATTGCACCAGGTGAGCAATTCTTTCCCTGATTGGACTACTGCTCCAGATAAGGCATCTCTGCCCTGGCCCAGCAATCCAGGAAAGCCAGTCCTGTCTATGTGTGAGACAGCTACACAATTTGCTCACGGGTCGTACTACACATTACAGGGCTGTCTTCTATCTGTGCGTGTGTGTGCGCACATGCAGACATGAGAGTGTTTGCATTCAATGAAGGCAGCCCCACTCTCTCTCCTAATTACTCCCCAAAACTCCCCTGTCCCAGTTGGTTCCAGTCAGCACCATGAAATCATCTTCTGTTCTAATGTTCAATCCTATGTTCTGTCTCACATGATGGAACATTTAAGGGAAAGTGGTAATATTCCTAGAGCAACCCAAATGTGGTCAGGTCTTTTCAAAGACTGTGGAACACAGTAACCCAAATCTGAAAGAGCTTGTGAGTAATGTTTACCTATTCCAAAGAAGTCACCCAAAGACCTAGCAGGGAAAGACTTTGGCTTATTAGAACTTATGGGAGACACCAAGGGTGACAGATTGGTGAAAAATCCACACCTGGGGACAGCAAAGAAAACAGTTTTATAACAAAGCAAACTCATTATTCAAATTCCTATAAGGCAGTTTACATTGGCTAAGCATGACCATGACTTTGTTTTCAGCTTTGCTTGGTCACCTGCATCCCATGAACCATTACTGGGAATATGCATGCCCTTCAGAGACCAGCATTGGACAGAGATGATCCCTGAGGGAGGGGGCGGAACACAGCTAAGTAGAGGGGGAAGTAGTCTACCTCACAGCCTGGTACTCTGCATTGTTAATAACAACTATCATTGGCTGGGAACTTACCACACACATTCAGTGTCAAACAATTATACACACATGATCTCATTGAACACACACACACCAAAAGGAAAGGCTCAGAAAGGGCAAGACTGGGCCGAGGCATTCTCATCAGCAGTGGTCACACCAGGCCTGAGGGACCACGGTTTGTTGATGACATCACTTCTGCCCCCAGGTGGCTCTGGAAAGGCACTATTGTCCTGCAATTTGGAAGGCCCAGGAGACTCTTTACATGTGTATTTTTTCTGGGGAATAACAGGCTTGTTAGTGACTTCAAAACCCCCAGAACTAATGAACACCGTATGCAGCTCTTCCTTGCAGGGGAGTCGCACTCTGGTGTGTGGTCCCACTGTCCTGCCAACCTGGGCAGAAGCCATCTTCTTGGCCTCTCTTGAGAGATAATCAATTTTGGAACCTAAACTAGGTTATTGTATCTATGGATACATATTTTTAGCTTAGTTGTAATACTGGAAATTTGCAATGCAATATTCTGCAGAACAGAGTGGCACTAACATTTTTGGCCCTGTACACCTACTTTCCTTTTCCAAGAACAACATGGAATCACTGTGGCTCCAGAACTTCCAGCCCTGTGTGACCATCTCTCTGCAGGAATGGCATCTGATCTGGGACCAGAGGTGGAAACTGAGGTGCTAACCTTCTCTCCTCCTCTTTCTCTAACCTCCTCTCTCTCCGTCTCTCTCTCCTTCCTCTCTCTCTCTCTCTCTCTCTCTCTCTCTCACACACACACACACACACACACACACACACTCATCCACTCACAAGGCTAGGCCAATTCTGAGACAAAGAAAGAAACCAAAATTTCCTATCACTTAAATCTTAGGGCAACTCTGTGGGGGGACTTTGGGAGTAGCGACACTCTCATCTGTCAGATGAGGAAACATGCTCGGAGAGGGTGAGTGAACTCCTCCAGGAGTATGACCTGACCTTCCAGCTTTCAGACCCTCGTTCTCATGTACTCACGGGCTCATAGATCATAGGAAGGCACTAACAGTGACTGCAATAAAAATATCAATATAATAATGACAGCAGGAGAAGCAGTTGTCTCAGAAGACATATCAAGCCAGGTGTGCTGGCTCAAGCCTGTCATCCCAGCACTTTGGGAGGTGGAGGTGAGAGGATTGCCTGAGCTCAGGGGTTTGGGCCTAGCCGGGGCAAAATGGTGAGACCTCGTCTCTACAATAATTATTTTAAAAAAAGAAGACATATCAACAGTGGACATAGAAGCAAAAGTAGAATTACTGAAGAACAGAAGCAAAATAAAATGAGCAGCTTAAGAACCAGCAACGGTCTAAGGGGTGGAACCAATTAAAATACCACGAGTAATGGTAAGAGTAGTGTGTGCAGAGGCACTTACATACATAATTTCCAAAGAAATAGAGAACCCAGTTTGGGCTCGGTGGCTCAGCCTGATATCCCAGAACTTTGGGAGGTCAAGGCAAGGGGATTGCCTGAGCCTGGGTTTGAGACCAGCCCGGGCAACTTGGCTAGACCTCATCTATACACTAAATCAAAAAATTAGCCAGGCATGGTAGCGAGCACCTTTAGTTCCGGCTACTTGGAAGACTGAGGCAGAAGGATCTTCTGAACCCAGCAGACCAAGGCTGGGGTGGCCGTGAGTGTGCCACTGCACTTCAACCTGGGCGACGGAGTGAGCAAAAAAAGAAAAAAAAAAAATAGAGAACCCATTCGAAAAGTGTGCTTCCCATCCCATCTTCATTGTTGAAGATAACCATTGTGTTTGCTAACAGATTATGATGGTAAGAATAACAACAACAACTAAAAACAATACAATTTAATAGTACCTACGATAGACCTGGCATTTTACAAGCATTAGCCCTAAAATTCATCGTGATTCTACAACATGAGAGTTATTATTCCATTTTTCAGATTAGGACATGGCAGCTCAACAAGTAAAGTTACTCACCAGAGGCCAAATTCTTAACAGGCGGTGGAGCCAGGATTTCATTATAAGTCAGACTCACCCTAAGGGTTTGTGCCCCAAATACCTTGACTCAATATTTACAGACAAAAACTAAAGACAGCATATGGATAAATGAAAACACACCAGTGATGAAATATTAAGTTATCTCTCTCATTTCCCCAGAAATAAAAGTAGACAAGACTATATCATAATATAAAAGGCCTAAGTTACATAATTAAAAGAGTGACTATAACTAATATATATCTAATTCTATGCCATGGAAACAGAAGATATGCAAGCATTTTCAGGTGTTCACATCACAGTCATTAAAAACTGACTTTTCATTAGGTCACAAGAAAATCCTCACTAAATACGCAAAGATTAGAAATGTTATATACAGTACTTTGAAAAAAATGTTATTTTTAACTGAAAAATAAAACCAATTTAAAAAGTCTTCCAAAAGAAATTTAAGAATCTTCCATGTAATACAACTTTGGTCAAAGATTAAATCAAAATCTCAATGCTGAAATGCAAAATATCTAGACATAACAGCAATGAAAACATGGAATACCAGAATCTGCAGAATATGACTATAAGAACATTCAGAAAATAGTTATCCACTATACTGTATGTAGCAAGTATAAATATGTTGTTTAATTATTCAACTCAAGAAATTAGAAAAACTAAGAAAAACACAATTAAGGAAAGCAGGACAAAAGAATTAATAAAGATAAAGGTAGAAATTATTTACTTACAAACAAAAAATAATAGAACTAAATAAATTCAAGAGTTGGTTTTTGAACATAAAATAATACAATAAAAATAATGAGCTATTATCTAATAATGAAGAAATGACTACAGGCACAAGGGGAAAGTAGGAGAAAGATAGAGGCTTACTTTCTTTAATTTTATGCCAATGGATTTAAAGTTCTGGAGTAGATGAGACAGCACATTATCCAAACTGACCCCGTGAAAGAGAAAATATTCTAAATAGACCAGTTAATTTGGAATAGATGAAATCCTCAGAGAACTAACCTCCTTCCTTGCAACAGAGCACCAAGTCCTATAATTTTAACAGGAGCTGTCTAATGAATCTTCGAGAAACAGATTACTTGAGTGATATAAAATATTTCTGAACAGAAGAAAACAAAAGAAAGAGGAGGAGGAAAACGGAGGTGTAGGAAGAAGAGGAGGAAGAGAGAGGAGCGTGGAAGAGGGGGAAGAAGAGAAGCTGAAGAAGGGAAGCAAAACCTTCAAATCCTTTGGTAAAGCTAGCAGAAGTAAATCCCAAACCCAACAGAGAAGCAAGAAGAAAAAAATCTGTGGGCCAACTGCGCTTAAAAATGATTGTATTAAATTTCTTAATATATATTAGCAAGCATAAGCCAGAAGCCCATTCGAAAACTACCACCATGGACGGGGGAAGTTTATTCTGGAAATGCAAGGCTGATTCAACATTAGAGAACCTATCAGTATAAGTCACCTTTTGAAGGGATAGTAAGGTAAAATGATACAATCTTTTCCGTAAAAGAAGGAAAGCTATTTAATAAAATTAAAAATCATTCTTGATTTAAAACCCTTAATGCAATAGGAATGAACAAAAGTGTCCATTTTTTTTTCTACTGGCAAACTTTTAGTCTAGACCGTTTTTTAGACGGGACAAAAGCTGTCTCCCAGT
Source organism: Tarsius wallacei (assembly GCA_963574415.1). Lineage (NCBI taxonomy): Eukaryota > Metazoa > Chordata > Mammalia > Primates > Tarsiidae > Tarsius > Tarsius wallacei. The sequence goes on from CAUYQG010149332.1 coordinate 26,098, forward strand.
GCAAAATCCCACCCACCTGTCAAGCAATGCAGCCTTGACGCTCCTCAGCCGAGGAATGTGTGTGGCAAGGTGCTTAGATTTAAAGCGTTTTACAAATATATTAACCACACTGTGTCTCATATTGCGTAAGTAGGTGAAAGTTTGGCAACTGGTAATAGGAAAATGATAATAATTATTATGGGAGTGAAAGGAAAGATACCAGCCGGGCTCGGTGGCTCAGCCTGTAATCCCGCACCTTTGGGAGGCTGAGGTGAGTGGATTGCCTGAGCCCGTGGGTTCGAGACCCGCCTGGGCAAGCGAGACCTCATCTCTACAATAAATCAAAAAAATTAGCCGGGCG
>CAUYQG010149334.1:0-20500 GCA_963574415.1 Tarsius wallacei
TTGCACTAGTTTACACTCCCACCAACAGTGTAGAAGTGTTCCCTTTTCGCCACACCCTCTCCAGCAACTGTTATTTTTTGAGTTATTGATAATTGCCATTCTGACTGGAGTTAGGTGGTATCTCAGAGTGGTTTTAATTTGCATCTCCCTGATGATTAGTGGCATCATGTTTTTTAAAAAGAGGAGTATCGTTATATAGAGGGGAGATGGTGACTGGCTCTCATCTCCACTGTTGCCTCTACTAGGTGCCACAGCATCTAGTAAGTTGGGGAGCCAGAGATCCTCAAACCAAAGCCTTCCTGACTTTCTCATATGGAAATTAGGCCACCATTTCTATAGATCAATGGGGGGGGGGAGTGGTTCCCATCGTTCTTCCCTCACCAGATACACCTATGTGATTCCAGTTAGTAATTTCAGTTAACAGTCTCTCTCTACTTGATGTGCTTTTTTGTGTGTTATTAAATATATTCTAGTTTGGAGGGATTTTCTTTCCTGTAGTTTATAAGCAATACAGCTTTTCCTTAAGAAGACAGTCTTGTAGCTGAAAATAAAAAATCTTTCTTTGTAGCACCCTGAGGTATATTTATTCATGTTGCTAATTATAATTTGTTTTTTTTCCATTTTAATAATTGCTTTTTAGTTTTGCATGAACTACAAATAAGGGCAGATACTTATTATTTTTTAATACTGCATCAAAGCATGAGAAAATAAGAGATCTATACAATGAGAAATAGCTGAATTAAGCATCACAAATGCCTTTAATTTAGGGAGAGAAAAAAAAACAGTAAGGGGGAAATATGCTGAATGAAGTTCAGAGCCAAGATTCATTGGGTCACTTGAAACATAATTCACTTTTCTGCACTAAATAATATCCCCTTTCAATTTTAAAACGTAGTGAGAACGAATGAGTTAATGAGAGGGTGCAAAGAATTGTGAGGGGAGCACTTTCCACCAGAGTCCTGAATGCTATTCAGCCGGCAGGCAATGATTGGGGTCTACAACTCGGTCCTGGTAAAAAGAATCTATCCTTTTAAGGAGAAGAATAATTTTGTTCTTCATAATTTACTACATTCCCGGGGCCCAACATAATTTTGGTACTTCCTGATTATATTCTCTGAGCTCTATAGAAAAGAGTTCTTGCACCTCTATGTGCTTTATATATGAGCCTAGGAGAGCAGCACTTAGAGTTATCCACCTTAATGCTTTGTTTTGCTTCTCTTTTTTTGCACACAAGCATGGCTATTAAGTCTGTATCAGTCAGAGTCCTAGTGGCAAACAGATGGCACTCACAAATTAGGATAATCCCAGGCGGGTTTATTTACAAAGGGACTATATGCAAAGTAGAACCACAAAGAGTAGTGCAATAACCTGGTTTAATAATAATGGTAGAGCTATTATCACTCCAAGGTCTAAACGGGAAGGGAGGAGACAAGTTTCCAGAAAACAGAAAGAATCAAGTAGAGAAGGCCAGCGTGGTGAAGGGGCGCAGCTGGCCAGAAGCCACTAGCAGGAAGAGAGTGAAGGGCATGTGTATTCTGACCTCCCTTCCCTTCCCAACCCCTGCCCCCGACCCTCCATTCTCTTGTCCGGGCTCCCACTGAGGAAACTCAATGGAAAGTGAGAGAACCAGGAAGTCCTTTAGTGTAGTTCACAGAACTCATCCCACAGGGGTAGAACGGAAGATGGAAAAGGGTGGGGTGGCAGATCTGAAGGAACAGGTAGAAGAGGATTTAGCATATTCAGCACAAATCCCAATATGTGAAAATTAGAATGTTGAATGCAAGTTATCCATGACTTGTGATCGTAATAAATAAAATATATAGATAATGCTGGGCACAGTGGCTTATGCCTATAATCCCAGCACTCTCGGAGGCCGAGGCAAGAGGGTTTCTTGAGCCCAGGAGTTCGAGACCAGCCTGGACAACATAGTGAGACTTATCTCTACGAAAAAGCAAAAAATTAGCCAGATGTGGTGGTGTGTGCCTATAGTCCAGCTACTTGGGAGGTTGGCTGAGGTGAAAGGATTGCCTGAGCCCAGGAGGTCGAGGCTGCAGTGAGTCATGATCTGTGCCACTGCACTCCAGCCTGGGTGACAGTGTGAGACACCAGCTCAAAAAATATATAATATATGTGTGAGTGTGTGTGTGTGTGTGTATGTGTAGAGAGTTCAGGAAATAGCACATATTTAGTACTTATGAGGAGTTTAGGCTTTGAGAGCCTTGCTTTATTGGATTTGAAAGATGGGAAAAACAAAACCCAATTCATTAGTTGGGCTTATGTCAATCAAGGCAGATGAACAGATTTCCATATGCAGGGTATATTATTGTCCTTAAAAACTGCCTTTTAGTATAAACTGCTAGGACAATTGGATGGCTGCTTTTTTCATGTGGCACTTAATCACATTATTGCTTTTTTAGTCAATTTGTTAGATATAGGTCAGTATCTAGGTGTTAGGGTTTTGTGGAAGGGAAAATTTCAGACACATGGAGAGTCTTAAAAGCATTTGCTAAGGAACACATGGGCAATTTGGGGTTGATATAGTTGAAATCAGATATGTAAGTGCTGACAAATCACTTCTAGAATGCAAAATTGGACATAATGATATGTATACATTTTCAAGAAGTAGTCTTTTAAGATGTACTCTTTTTTTTCTCACCTTGCCATAACTCTTTCAAATATGAATGTCTAAGAGAGTCGGTGGAAAAGAAACCATAAAAAGTTGTAGAGAGGGGAAGACATTTAAATTACATTTAAATAAACTTAAAAAATATAAATCACAAAGGGCTGAGAACCATTGTATATATAAAATATATAAAGGACACCAACCAATCAACAAAAATAAAATAAATAACTATAGAGAAAAAAGAAAAAAAGTTTTGGATAGCACGTCACCAAAAAGGAAGTTCAAATGACCAGAAAACATTTGGGAATCAGTCTTATCAGTACTCAAAGAAACGTTAATTTTAAAATAAATGAGATTAAATTACATATCAACAGTTGGCAAAAAAAAAATCTAACAATTTCAAGTATAGATAAGGATGTGAAATTTTCATATAGTTCAAGGGTAAACAATGTACCCTTTCTGAAAAACAGTTGAGCATTCTAGTTTGGTTGAAGATGTGATCTTTAAAGACCCAGAAATCATTCTCTTAGGTCTGTAACGTAGACACTGATTTATATATGGTCTCCAAATACATGTGCAAGAATTTCATAGCAGCAGTTCAGTTATTCAGCAGTTTGTTCAACAGCAGTTATCTCATGGAAATAGCCCAAATATCTATTAAGAGGAATAGAGGTAAATAAATTGTGGTATAGTCATACAATAAATTATTATCTGACAATGAAAATAAATGAAGCCTTAGCTATATGAAGCAACATGAATAAATCTCAAAAAAAAAATGTTGGGCAAAGATGAGGAAATACATACAGTCTTTATGTATTTTATATAAGGTGGAAAAGGTGACAAAAAGAAAACTCACACTGTTCTCTTTAGAAGGGCATTCTTTGGTGCCAATTCTCAAAGGAAAAGAAAGCAAATCATTGCAAAAGGACAATGATTATCTCTAGTGAGTAAAGATCCAACATTGGGGTTGTAGTGGGTGAAAGGCTCAAAAAGGGGGTTGTAATGCAGCAACCCCAAATCTGAGACGGCTTGCACATAAGTTTCTTTACATATTCCAGAGAAGTCACCCAGAGGTCCAGCAGGGAAAGACACTGGGTTATTAGAATTTATGGGTGGCACCGATGGCAGCTGATCGGTGAAGAAAAAATCCACCGTAATCTGCACCTTGGGACAATACAGCAAGCAGTTTTATAATCAAGTTAATTATTCAAATTGCTATATGGTTTTTACAATTACAGCAAGTAAGGGTGCCACCCACACTATTTTCAGCTCTGCTCTGTCACCTGCATCCCACAGCCCATTACTGGGTTAATATAGTTGAAATCAGATATGTAAGTGCTGACAAATCACTTCCAGAATACAAAATTGGACATAATGATATGGATATATTTTCAAGAAGTAGTCTTTTATGATTATGGGCCAAAGATCCAGAAATCATGCTCTTAGGTCTGTGAAATATCCTGTAGAGACAAAGACCAGCCTTGGCCACAGGCTGCACCCTGAGGGAGGGGACAGAGAGAAGGAGGGGATGGGGGGGTGGAATCTATGTTCAGACAGTTACCTCAGGAGTTTTCTAGGTGCTGGCCAAGTTTTTTTTTTTCCACAGGTAGTGGTTACATGCCGGTGTTACTTATTTGTACTTATTCACTAAACTGAACATATGGGATTATACAGGTTTATTTCTGATAAAAATAGATCAACCATCTTTAAAAGTCAGTTGACTCCTTTTCTTCATGTTCTGCAATTGTTGATCCACTCTGTCTCCTACAGTTGTTTAGTGGAATTGTTTTTAAATTTCAGATTTCATTTTAGTGTTTGAGAATTTATACATGCGTAGCTTCACAGGAAATGTGAATACATGGTAAATATTCATTAGACTTGCATCAGTATTTCTTTCCTTCTGGCACTTGGAAAGGAATGACATCCTTAAGGTATGCAAGGGAGGTTTTTGGTTTGTTTGTGTGTAGAGGCAGGGTCTCACTCTGTTACCCAGACTGGTCTCAAACTCCTGACCTCAAGTGATTCTCCTGCCTCATCCTCCCCGAGTACTGGGATAATGGGTGCGAGCTACCACATCCGGCCTAATGTATACATGGGAAGTTTTACGTTATGGAGAATAAAATCAGTGCTGATATTAATGGCTAAATTCTAAAAGATAAGACAGTTGAGGGAGTAGGATGGGAAGTGAACCTAAGGGACCAGAGTTGAAGCCAGTGAGGAAAAGCATCCTGTACCTCAGACAAACATTAGAAGCCAGTTCACTAGCGTTTTTGTTTTGTTTGTTTGTGTTTTGTTATTGAAAGGTTTAATCCGAGTCACTATTAATAAAAACATGGGAGAAGTTGAAGAAGCTCCCATGGAAATGGTGAAATGCCTTTCTTTTTATAACTTCTCCAGCTGCTTTGGGAGTTTGTGGATCCTCGGAGAAACTTTTCCTCTTTTTTTGGTGCATTTTTCCCAGGAAGTAGCAGACAGCATTAGCCAGCCTGAGTCGTAGTCTTTTGTCTGGTGAGATCTCAGAAGGCTAAAATCATAGCTGGCTTTGAGGAGAGTCTTGGTCACAGGTGAAACTGCTTCCTTAAGGATTCATCCAGTCTGTATTTATTTATATATTTATAATAAAAAGATGAAAAAGTAATTTCTGTTTTTAATGGCTGAGTTAATTATTGTCTTAACTTTTGGTAATGATTTTTTTAAGGTTTTGATGAGGTTGTCTGATTAAATGGGTGAGAATTTTAAAAAGAACCAATTTTTTTGTTAGTTTATGTAAGTAGATACACATGATGGAAATCTCCATTTAAGTCCTCATCAAACATAGGAAATGCCTCTTGTGAAATGCATTTGTTTATAGTGAAAATGTTTCATCCCATATGTCTGAAACATATTTAAATACAAAGAGTTTGGAGACAGCCATTTCTGCATTTTTGTTCCAGTTTATGTTTAAAGTGAGTTTACCAACAACAAAACAAAAAGGTAACCTACGGAAAGGGAGAAATTTTTGCAAACCACTTATCTGATAGGGAGTTAGCATGCAAAATATGTAAGTAACTCACAACTCAATAGCAAAATAAAAAAATTCAATTTAAAAAGAGGCAAAGGACCTGGACAGATGCAAAGAAGACATACAGATGGTACAGCAAAAGGTGCCCAGCTGCACTAACCATCAGTGAAATCAGATTAAAACCACAATGAGATATAATCTCTCATCTGTTAAAATGGCTATTATCAAAAAGACAAGTGATAACTAACGTTGGCAAAAATGTGGGGAAAAGGGAATATTTGTGCACTCTTATTGAAAATGCACATTGGTATAGCCAGTATGGAAAACAGTATAGAGGCTCCTCAAAAAATTAAAAATAAAAGTACCATAAGATCCAACAATCCCAATTCTGGGTATGTATCCAAAAGAAACAAAATCAGTATCTCAAGTGATGTCTGTACCCTCATGTTCATTGTAGCATTTTTCATAATGCCTGAGATGTGGAAACAACCCAAGCATTTTTTTGATGGATAAATGGATAAAGAAATTTGAAGCATTCAGCATATATATAAGATTAAATAATAGTCATATATATCTCAAAACATCACGTTGTACACCGTAAATATATTCAATTTTTATTGGTCAATTATACCTCAGTAAAGCTGAAAAAATTAGAGGCAATGGAACAGCTGAGTAAATGTAGTACATGCAAAACCCAAAAATAAACAGACAAAAAAATCAGGTGAATTTAGTACCTGTAATAAAGGTAAGATAATACAGTCAACTTGTGCTGTTGAACTATATGGTGTTTACATACGGGTCTTCCTTTCTTTATGTATATAAGAACCCTATCGTGCTGTAACATTATAAAATATAGATAATATATTCAAACTAACTATACTATTGTGCTTCTATCTGCCTAATTTCTGCAAAACAGAACTTGAGACATAAAGGATAGAAAGAAAAGATTTGGTCACTCGGCCAACTTTCCTCCATTTTGAGTGAATGCATCTATTCTCAGACTTTAATGTACGTAGGGAACACCTAGAAATTTTATGAAATGCGGGTTCTAATTTAGCAGTCTTGGACAGGACCTAAGATTCTGCATTTCTAACAAGCTCCTAAATGATTCCAGTGCTGCTGATCCAACAATCTCATTCTGAGGAGCAAGAATCAGGATAACAAATATATGGTCCCAGCTAATCAAACCAGACAGCACCTCTGATGAAGATGTGTCCCAGATGGGTTCTTCCGTGTAATCTGCTTTAATGTTTCACAGGTTTGCATAGTGGTAGTATGTCTGTGGTTTTAGAAATTATAAAAAAAACAAAAACAAAAACATTGTCTAGGCACAGCTTCTTTATGAACTAATTGTGAGAATTGGGACCATTTGACCACCAATAGCTTCAGTTTTCTTAATTTTAAATGAAAACTGAATTATAGTCTTCCTAAGGTTCTATCTAGCCCAAACATTCCTTTGGTTGTAAATGATAGAACTTCTCTGATGTGGAGTTTCATGACAATGAAAGTGATTGAGACTTTTTTCTTTTTTAAAACTTTTTAACTATGTATGCTTTTCTTTTTCTTCCCTTCTAGTAAGTTTACCTACTCATTTACCAAGGTCATTGAGAAATATTTCTCTTTTGCTTTAAAATTGCATTTTTCTATTCCATTGATGTTTTCTTGAATGTTGATAGGTTCATGAAGGCTACTAATATAATTATTATTACAAAACCTGTACTAAATATCTAGCTATAGTTACCACCTTCCACTTTTGTTTTATTTTTAAGGGGGGCAAAAAAAGTCGAGAATAGAGTCTCATTATAGTGTCATCAATTGCTTTCTTCTTTTTTAAAAAATACAATCATGTGATGTTTCTAAAACATGGTGTAATGTAAGCACGGGCTGTCATATTAGATAGCTTGGTTTGGAATAAACTGTGAAATTAAAGTTATGCAAGACAGCTGTACTAAAAATTAGCTTTTCTTAAGAAGGTTGTATTGTCTGCATGGTTAATACACTTAAAGAAACCTCTGTTGGCTTAATTGGGGCACATTTTTAAAATTCCTTAATGGATGATTTTCCAAGTTTAGACTCCAATCTAGAAGGCTTGGTTATGAGCCTATTTATGGACCAGTGGCTACACTGACGACCTCAGTATTTTTTTTTTTTTCCCAGTGTTGTGGTACATTCCATAAGAGTACTTTTCTAAACATTGATGCATAACATAATCTGTAAAGATCACAATCAGAAGCTCCAAAGATAGAGAAAATTTTGAAGCATTCAGTTCTAGTCACCAGGGCACTTAAACCTGACCCTAGAGCCCAGATATGTCATGAGACAGATTCTGGTAACCCAGATTCTTGGTGTGAGTGCATCTTTCTCATGGACAAAGTTTCCATTGGATTTAAAAAGAATTTCTCAGTGACCAGGGCCTGCTTATGAGTGAGAATATGAGTACAAAGGTGGGGATAACAGATGCTGGACACTACTAAGGGAAGGAGGAGGGATTAGGGGTACACAACCACACACTGGGTACCAGGTCCACTCTCAGGAGGAGAGTGGGCTTGCTAGGAACCCAAATCTCACCTGCACACAATTTACTTATGTAGTAAATCCTCATATATACCCCACAACTCTAAAAACAATTAAAAAATATATGTATATAAAGAATTTCTCAGCAACTACTAGGAATCTGATTGAATAGATAGTGCCAGTCATCTTTCAGACAGACACTTAAATTCTATTGAGTAGAAGTCTAATTAAAATCATTGATTTTAGAGACATGGCCTTATCATTGATTTTAGAGACATGTTCTTATCATACCTGAGAGATTAAAAGTGATTTTATTTTCAAATTATTGATTGGAATATGCTTGTAGTTTACTAAGTTCTTGTTGGAACAGAGAGATGTCCGTGCTAGCTGCAGCCAGACTTGTAATATATCAGGATCTCAGTAAATCTGGATACCAAACACCTCCACAAGGCTGACTTCTCCAAAGTGATCCCATAGTGGCATGCTGGAGCTTGTTACCACACGCCTCTTTCCAACTCTGTGGTCAGTGATCTCCAGTCAGTAGCTGGATTTACACCACAGAAAATGACAGACATCATAAACGATAGCTCTGCCTCCATCCTCATGTTTTCAAGAGCCAACTGTTAAATATCTACTTGCATACCACTCTTGTTACAGGCAGAATCCCATTCCACATGATTAGATTAAATACTGTAAATTTCCTTACCTGTAGTTTCTTCTGGTCAGCGCAAATAAGGAATACCCTTATCTGAGACTGTTTTAAGGTTTCTTCCTGACAGCGTGAGCAAAAAATTTCACTTTAAGGAGTGGAAAAGATAAAAGTACAACTTTTGATAGGATGAATTTATGAAAATGCTTCTTGTTTCTCTTGTCCCTGTGAGTGGACGTTGCTTAGTGCACTTAGTTTTAAATAGTTTCTTTAAAGATGCCTGACCCCATTAGCTCCGATTTAGTCCACCTCTTTAAGCACTGAGGCAGCAAGAATACTGAGTATAAACCCACTTTAAGTACAAAACATGCATTATAAATGACAAAGATATGCCAACTGTGAAGAATTTTAAACGTTAAGATTCAAGGTTTCAAATGCAGTTTCCTTGAGACACCAAAGTCCTTAAACATCCGAGAAGATACATTTTAAAAGCTTTTGAATGGTTTAAGGGAAACAGACTATTTTGGCATTTGTTGAATAGTTATCATTTAATGGAATTGAATTGCTTCACTGAATGTGTGTGTATGTGCGCGTGCGTGTATATGCATTTCAGGTTCTGACTGCCAGTTTACTTTGTAAAACAGGCAGAAAAACTTTGATTAGAAAATAAAAGACTTATCTCACAGGCAGCTACAGCTCCAGTGCAGACGAAGAATCTTTCACAACTTTAAAAACCCAGAGACGGATTTCTAACATATTTTAATCCAGGCTCAACGATGTGCAAAATTGTGTCCAGGTGGAAAGATGCTTTTCAAAAGTCCTGTTAATAGGCTTCTCGGTGCTAGAAAGAAGAGGATTGCTTTAAAAATTAAAGGCACCATCCTTCTATTTTGTGTTCTTTTCTACATGCATCAGTATTTGCCATTCATGGGTCTTTGAATCATTGCTCACCGGCAGGGTTCAAATGCAGAATGCCAGAATGAATATATTTTCTATATATGCACAGGTGCCTGCCAGAAAGGCTGAATTTATCCATAAGCAATCACATTCACAGAGTTTTCATTAGTAATTATAATTGTTGCTATCATTCAGTTTGTTTACAGATTTTTTCCAGAGAATTGTGTTTTCTCATGCTTTAAGTTCGCAAGCTTCTTCTGCACATTCTTTTATTTCGAAAACTGTGTTACTCTTTAATATTCACAATGTAAATAGGGTGCAAATAGTACATTTATTATTTAGCATTAAATTTATTTAAATAACGATTAATCCACAAATATGCTCACGACCAGTTAAGCATTATTTTCCTCGTAGATGAATGTAATTGAACTTAGAGTAAATTTGTATACTCACTTTATTTCCAGGTGCTTACTCTATATATTCAGAAACAATTCAAGGCCTCCCAATGATTATTCCTCTAAAACCTTCATACCTAGCTCGATCCTGACTAGAAAAACAGAATGATGATAATAAAATGCTAATTTGTAAATGGCTTCTAATTGTTATCCTTTCAGTCTTGACCTCACTACGCACATATCAGAGTACTGTGTTTTAAAGCATGAAACAGATCACACCATTTTTTGGCTCAAAACTGTTAGAGTTTCCCATTGTAATTATAATGACCATATCCCTGCCTTTCTTTGACCCACCTCTCACTTCTTTCCCTCTGATCCTCTGGTTTTTTCCAGTCACTTTGGCCTCCCGGCCTTTGTACTTGATGTTGCCTCAGCCTAAAATACTATTCTTTCTTATTTTTTCTGGGTCCTTCTCATTACGCAGGTCTTAAATCAAAATCACCTGCTCAGGGGACACCACCCTCAAACTGTAGGTAAAGTACCTCCATCTAGTTACATGCTATTTCATTACCCTATTTTAATATTTTACTTACTTGACCCATCTGGATATATTCCATCTCTTCCATTATTCCTTGTTCATGACCCTGTCCCTTGCACTTAAAAGAACAGTTCAGTCCATGCAAAGGCGTGGAGGAAGGTGAGTGCCAGGCATGTTCAGAAGCTGTGGTGGCTCAGGGTAGCTGGGTTATTGGGTGCCCGTAGTAAACATCACATCTACCTCTGAAAGACACTCTGAAGCAGAAGCCTTCTTAAAGGGGGTAAGATCAACCCAATGTTGAGGGCCCCCTTTAGCAGTGTTTCTCAAACTTTTGGTCTCAGGACCATTTCTTATTCATAAAAGTTATGAAGAAGCCCAAGGGGCTGTTTATACGGGTTATATTAACTATAGATACTTCTCATGCCAGAAATTAAAACTCAGAAACATTAAAAACCTTTATTAACTTCTTGAAAATAGCAGATACTAGCCCCATTATGTGTTAAATAATGTTTTTGAAAATTGGGTTTTGGAAGGTCAAATATATATACTGAGACAGTGGCATTGTTTTATGTCTTTGCAAATCTCATTAAAGTCTGATCAACAGGAGAGACCTGCCTTGATTGTCATGTCTGCTTCTATATGCAGTCTGCTGTGATATCACATCTCATAGCCTCTGGAAGGCTCCACTGTACAGTGGTGAAAGAGTAAGTGAAAAAGGAAAATACTGTTTGAGTATTATTAAGAAAGTAATTTCGACCTTGCAGCTCTTCTGACGGGATCACACTTGGGAGCTACTGACTTGTGGCTTGGAATGTAGGCAATGGGCATCGCAGCTGTTGTCCACATGGACTCACAGTCTTCAGTATATGACTGGTTTATTATAGTAAAAGAAACACTCAACTTAATGAGGTCGTTTTCTCAATTTTTTCAATCAGTCTTTGAGACTTCAAATACATTTTTCTCTATAGAAACATTGTTGTATATCTTTTTTTTGCTTCCTTAGAAGAATTCACAGCATTCAATTTAAAGTTTTAGCTCTTTTAAGACAATGCTGAGTGAGTCCTTCAGTAGACCACAGCCACTGCAAAACAGTATTTGTTTGAGAAGAGGTGTAGCTCTAATTCCTGTTTGAGGATGCCAGGGTCGCAATTTCCTCTGCTGTAGGGAAACTGGGAAGTTAGCTGTGACTTCCCTTCACTGTCTTTTGTATAGTAGACTTGTTCTACTAATTTCAGCCCTATGCTGTACACAGCCCAGCACAGGAGTCAAAAGCACTGGTTTTGGAATACAGGCAATACAAGTTGAAATATTACTTCCTCTGTTTACCAGCCTCTGTTTACCAGTTAACCTGGGGAGAAAGTTACTTATCTTTGAATTTTGTTTTGCTCTTTTCAGGTTGAAAGTTTCTTAAAGTTTGAGCATCTGTTTTCTAACGGAGTTGTTTTGAAGATTAAGTGGAAAGGGAAACCGTTGAATGAAAATGCTGAATGACTAGAATGGCCCATTTAAAGGAAGGTAAACAGGTAGGGCCCTGGCATCAGCATTTTTGAAAGCATCTCTAGAATGCAGCCAAAGTTGAGATCCATTGATCAAACGGTTAGGTGCTTTGGTAGAATTCCATAGGGAAAGAAACTTGTGCTGGTAAAATAGGTCAGATCTATCAGATCGGCTATCCTATTTTTTTTTCCTGGAGACAAACAGAACACTTATGGGACAGTTGCATTAAAAGCCCTTCCACTGCATGCCCACATACCATTTTTCTTCCAATTCAGGAAGAAATATATTTTGTAGGTTGATTATATAAATCTATTGCTTTGTAGGAGGGGCTTGGTGATCTTCTTTTGACTACTGTGGCCAAAGTCCAGGTTGTAAATGATTTCCTAGAATATGTAAGCAATATCATGACAGTTTTATTTTAAAGCTACCTAGAAATTACTTAGCCTCATATTGTTGGGACTAATGACTTTCAGTGAGCAACAGATTAATAGACATGTGCTTCTGTTGATATTACTGGTTTTTGTCTAATGACTTGTTCATTAACTTATGACTGTGGTCTTAATTGGTGGCTGTTAATACCTAACGATGGTGTTTTTGAGTCTAGCAGTGTGATGAATTGTGTCTGTTTCTATTCCCTGAGGCTAATAGATTTTTGCTTTTTAAAACTCTCATTAAGCAGCCCTAGGGAAGACAATTAAAGTCACCATCAGTCTGGGCTCTGAGGAGGCACACAGCCGTGAAAGAGGGACAGACTTTGGAAACAATTCGGTTAATGTTTAATCTGCAACTTGCTAATGAAATGACCCTGGGCAAATAAGTCCAATTTTCTGAAACCTTGTGTTCTCATCTGTAAAATGGGCAGAACAATAACACAGCACAAGACAATAAAAATTAAAAGAGATAATACAAGTAAAAAAAGATTAAGACATGTACCGAAATACCCCCAAGTTAAGTATAGTTATTGTTTCCTTCTATTGTTCTCATTTATCAAGTATAATTTTTTTTATTATTTCTCTTTAGGGTAGAAAGTTTCTAGGGTAGCATGGATACCATCCAGGTCTAGTGCTGAGGATAACGGGTCAGCTCTAGTGACTCTCACTGCTTCTCAGAATGATGGTACAATTATTTTTACATGTTGAGGTGGCAGAGCAGGAGGAGAAGGTAGAGACTTGTCTTGACTGCAAACTGTTACTAGAATACAGGAGATTTGACTTGAGTGCTATATGTATTTCACGTTAATAATGGCCTCATGTGGGGCTTTGAGAGTCGGCAAAACTGGAGTTCTCAGCTTATAAAGAACAGTTGTTTAGGAAGTTATCGGCTATTGTCTTTAATGCCTGTAAAACACATTTTTAGATAGCCTTTTTGCAGTGCCTAGAGCTCCTTTATTTTTAAAATATCTGGACATTTTTTTAGCACTTAAAGGAACTCTTGTCTGTCTTAAAGAGAATAGCTTTTTAGAGATGTGTCCTTTTTGCTTTAGGCAAGCACACAGGACAGGATTTGGCTCATACACTCAGTATAAGAAAACTGATGGGGTCTGGACAATGCTTGTTTTCCCGGTATTTTTTGTTTTCCAGAAGGTCCAGACATAAGCAGAATGGAGGGCAGAATTGTTTACTCTCAGAACAGCTGTAGGGAAGACCCCCTTGACGTCTAAAAATGAAACCTCAGTCTTAGCATCTCTTATTTTTAGCAGAACCTGAATCTTTCAGCAACTCTGTGACCAGGAAGGGGTGTCTACAGGTATTGTTTCTGTTCAGTATTCCACCTGCCTGCAATAGATTTTTGTAATCGTTGGAAAGGGAAGTGGAATAAAATGTGGGCAATGGCAGGGATACTCAGAGTTACGTGTCTCTGGAGCCACATTTACAGTCACTATTAACTGAAAGAACCACATGACTCCTGTGTGACTGGCAGAATTTAGTATAATGGCACATTCATATAGAGAAATTAGAAGTCTTAAAGAGCCACCAATTAAACAAAAAGGGACCCATGTGACGAGAGAGCTGTGGTGTGAACATCACTGCTTTAGTGAAATGGAAAACATCTTATGTGAGAGCATCCAAACTAAAAGAGTGCTTATATTTGTCTTCACTATTATTTCTTTTTTTTTTGGCTTGGAAGTCTACACAATGGTCTCGTGTATGTAATGTGGTATGGTATGCTTTGACATTTACAAGAGGATCACATTTACTTCGAGTGATAAGCTCAAGACAGCATATCACACTGCATAATTATTGGTTCATTTTTGGGTGGTGTTTAGGCTTCAGGGTAAACTCAACTTTTACCCAAAAACCCACCTGTGTTATGCATTTATAACTGGTTTATCAAAGACTTCACTCAACATATAGGCCATTTTGCTCTCTCTCCAATCATATTTAACTATGTTCTGTTGAATATCATTTTTCATCCCTAAACCACATGTTTGGGAGATTCATTAGCTTTTCTATGACTTTTTGAATAATAAAAAGTTCAGTTTGGGTAGGGTGTGGCAGGTGGAACAAACAGTCTCCCTCTGACAACACCTAGAAAAAAAGCCAGGCAGATTACAAAAATCAAACCAAGCTGTAGAAGTAAAAGCAACTAGTTAGACTAAATTTCCAGAGAAGGGAGGACTTTTCAATGTTAGCTATCAGGAGACATGATGTTTTGTGCAGGAGCACTGCTGACTTTGAAAGTGGGCTAAGGAATAGGCCTTTGCCTAGACACAGGCTGCCACCACTGCTGTTTGGAGAAAGAGAACTCAGCAAAGATTTCAGCAGCTGTGTTGGATGAAGTGAGAAACAGAGACTTCAGGGGCCTCAAGTAAGTGGCCATTTTTTCTCAGAAGAGACTTGCTGAATTCTGACACTTTGAAGGAGGCTAAAGAACCAGGCCAAAGGCTTCTAAAAAGTGGAGTGAAACCTCCCACAGTTTCACAGTGCTTAGGAAACAAGAGAGAGAGAAACCCAAAACAGGTGAGAGATGCCCTAGAGAGACTGCTGAGTTGACACTGAGAAACTA
This sequence comes from Tarsius wallacei, assembly GCA_963574415.1. Taxonomy (NCBI): domain Eukaryota; kingdom Metazoa; phylum Chordata; class Mammalia; order Primates; family Tarsiidae; genus Tarsius; species Tarsius wallacei. Next base: position 15,121 of record CAUYQG010149334.1, read on the forward strand.
AAAAGGCATTTTTCACCTGGGGGCATTCACAGAGTTTCCCTTTAGGTAGAAGTCTGAGTATCAAGGCTTTGCCAATCAGAAGGCGGCAGCTGGCAGAGGGAGCTCTCAGCAGAGATTCTGGTTTACATGTGTAGCTGGAATGACAGATTTGGAGACCAAAGGGGACTCAAACTCATGGCTGGTTTCCCTCTGAAGACATTCGTCAGAATTTGAGGCTGCGTAGGGCACAAAGCTAAAAGGTACACTGAAACTTCTGAGACTCTCCTGTACTCCTTCAGGGCTGAAAAGCAAAGACCAGCTGGGCTCTTGGTTGAAATTCCGGGGGGGATGACCACATTGTATGACACAGGTAGACTGAGTGTCTTAGTTGGCTAGGGCTACCCATAACAAATACCACAGACTAGGTGGCTTAAACAACAATTTATTTTCTCACAGTTCTGGAGTCTGGAAGTCCAAAATCTAGGAGCTGGCAGGGTTGACTTCTTCCAAGGTTTTTCTCCTTGGCTTGCAGACAGCCACCTCTTGCTGCCTCTTTACACAGTCTTTCCCCTGCGCAAGAGTTTCCTGTTGTCTCCTCTTCTCATAGAGACACCAGTTATATTGGATTATATCTTCACCCTAAGAGTCTCATTTTAACTTAGTCACCTCTGTAAAGACCCTATCTTCAAATAGTCACCTTCTGAGTTACTTGGGAAAGGAGGCTTCAATATATACATTTTTGGGAAACACTATTCAGCCCCTAACACTGAGTTTTAAGAAAATTCCAAGCCGGGCTCGGTGGCTCAGCCTGTAATCCCGCGCCTTGGGAGACTGAGGTGAGTGGATTGCCTGAGCCCGCGGGTTCGAGACCCGCCTGGGCAACTTGGTCAGACCTCATCTCTACAATAAATCAAAAATTTAGCCGGGTGTGGTAGCGCACGCCTGTAGTTCCAGCTACTCGGAAGACTGAGGTGGAAGACTGGGCGACAGAGTGAGACTCCAACTCAAAAATAAAAAGAAAAAAGAAAAGAAAATTCCAGGCTGGCTCTATTCCAGATCAATCTCCTACTTGGTAGAAGAGAGCAACCCCACCAGCCCCATTCCCCCACTCCACCCCCACCACCCCTGCACTCTACCCCCACCTGCCATTTACCTAGAAAAAAAAAAGAGAGAGAGAATACCTTTCTGTAGGAAGATATCATCTGGAGCTTTAACGGTTGCTTGACATTAAAAACAAACACGCAAGCAAACAAATGAAACACCTTCATAACCAGAATAACAAACTGCATTCCTTATTTCGAGCGTGTATATGTGCAAACGTTCTCATCAGTGACCCACTTCACTCATAAGCATTCTTCTGAACCAGAGTCTGACTTTAAAGTACGTATGAATGAATTGGGAACCTTATCAAAATAGAGACTCTAATTCAGTATGTCTGGGGTAAGCCTGAGACCCTGCTGTTTTTATTTTGTTTTCATTTTTTCCGTTTTTTGTCAGAGTCTCATTCTGTTGCCCAGGCTGGAGTGTAGTGGCACGATCAGGGCTCACCCCAGCCTCAACCTCCTGAGCTCAGGCGATCTTTCCACCTCAGCCTCCTGAGTAGCCGGGATGACAGGTGTGTGCCACCATATCCAGCTAATGTTTTTATTTTTATAAAGATGGGTCTCACTATGTTGCCCAGGCTGGTCTCGAACTCCTGGGCTTAATGGATCCTACTGCCTTAGCCTCCCAAAGTTCTGGGAGCACAGGTGTGAGACACTGCTCCCGGCCGAGATACTGCTTTTCTAACAAGCTACCAACCAGCTGCAGATCAGCAGGGGATGGGTATGCACACTAAAGTTTAAGGATTCTTGCACAAAAATCCCTTACAGCTCTGACATTCTGTTAACTCTTCTGTGTATTCTTCAAAGGGAGCCTTATCTATGGCTTGACCATTCCGCAATACGTTTTTGAGACGTTTCATGGGATTTTGAGCTCGTTTATGAGGCTCATACTTACAGAAAATAATATCATTAAGAATGAGCAATAGTTCTTAACTTTAGCTTTGACTGCATATTGGAATTAAGCAGAGAGTGAGCCTTAAAAAGGCCGATGCTAGGGCAACCCTTTCGGGTCCCCTCCCACTGTGGGAGGTTTTTCGTCCTCTCAATAAATTGTGCCTTAAAAAAAAAAAAGGTTGATACTCAGTTCCTTCCCTTGGGGAGTCTTAATTACACTAGGATGTGACCTTGAGTTGGCATTAAAAACAAACACAAAAACATATTCTAGGTGATTCTAATGTGCTATGAAGGTTAATAACACTTGCTTTAGGGTAGCTCAGTTTTTGTTTTTACTAAAATAGTAGTGAGCCTGCATTAAACCACTCAACTTATTTACCAGGCATGTTTTTGGCACGTGGGCAAGAGTTAGAATTTACCCATTGCTGATGTTTGAAGGAATATTTCTCAAATTTTTTTCAATCTTTTGAATCCTGGTACTTGCAGCTCTTTGTAGACTGGCAATGTGAGTTCCGCTTTGCCACAGTCTGCTCCAATCCCTTTTGTCTCATACACCCAGACCACTTCTTTCATTAATTTAACTTGCCTGGAGCCTTAGGGCATGTAAGTGTGTAACACTACCTTTACAATACTGTTTTGCGAGATAGTAAGCTAGAAGTTACACATATTCAAGAAGAAATTTAAATGTTCCTCCCAGGGATAGGTCAGATAAAATTTTCACATTGCGTTGGTGGGTTTTTTAGGTTAACTCTGAGATTTCTTTCATCTCTAAGATTCTGTGATCTAAATCATTACATGCATCATTTTTTCCATGTAAAACAAAAAGTAAACAACTGGAAAATCATTATCTAAGACTAGCAGTTAGATTTTAGACAATTGAAGATTCTTAGCAATTATTGGTAACTGTTTTGACTTATTGTTATTGCCTCTGGACAAAAAATGCTTCTTAACCTCTTACTCTGAGATTGCCAATATTTATAATAGTGGCTGAATCATAATAAGTGTTTAATAAATGTTTGCTGACCTTAAATAGTGAATTCACTTTTTTTTTTTTTGAGTCTGAGTTTCACTCAGTTGTCCAAGCTGGAGTACGGTGGCACCATCATGGCTCACTGAAGCCTCAACCACCTGGGCTCAAGTAATCCTTCCACCTCAGTCTCCCGAGGAGCTGGGACTATGGACATGTGCCACTATGCTCAGCTAATTTTTAAAATACTTTGCTATGTTTCCAAGGCTGGTCTTGAACTCCTGGGCTCAAGCAATCCTCCTGCTTTGGCCTCCCAAAATGCCGGGATTGCAAACACTGGCATGAGCCACCTTGCCTGGCTGAATTAAGATTTAATATTAGCTATTTTGCTTTATTTCCTCTTAACCATACACTAAATAAATAAAAAAATTCATTTCAAACAAATGGAGGATTTAAATTATGTTGGCTGCTAAAATACATGTAAACATCTATGTTTCTATATCTTAGTATAATGGAAGTTTATTTCTTGTTCATTGTGAGAGGCAGAAATCTAAACTGTCCCCTGAAATTAGCACCCCATGGTGTACATCCCTGCTTAATCCCTGGGACTGTGATATGATAGCATATCCTCTCATGATTGGGTCATGTTCTATGACCCAGTTGACTATGAGAAAGGAAGATAACCTGAGAAGAGACTGACCTCATCAGAGTGGGTACTTCCTGCAGACAGAAGTTCAAGAAAGATGTGATGCTGAGGAGATTCTCTTTTGCTGGATTTGAAGCTAGAGGAGGCCACATGGCAGGGGATGCAGGTATGTGGCCTCTAGGAGTTTAGAGTGGCCTCCCGCAAACAACCATCAAGAAAATGAGGACCTGGGCTGCAAAGCCGCAAGACACTAAATTCTGAGGATGGCATGAGGGAGCTTGGAAGCACATCTTTCTCTAGTGAAGTCTCTGGATGAGGACACAGCCAACTGGCACTTTGATTTCAGCCTTGTGAGTCCTGAGGGGAGAACCCAGCCATGTCGTGCCTGGACTTCTTTCTGATCTACAGAACTGGGAACGAATACATGGATGATGTTTTAAGCCGCAGGTTAGTGGTGATTTGTTGCACACACCAGTAGAAAACTGACACAATCATTCAACAGTCTAATACTTTGAATACTTTCTTTCATGTGGCCATTTTGGGACCCTGGCACAGCTCTGCCAACATTTAAAGAATAGACTTCCCTTTAATTCTGGCCACTGGAAGAGGAAGGAGATGGTGGAGGAGGCACACTGCATTCATTTCTAGAAAATCCAGCTTGGTTGCAGCAAACATGACTTGCACATGCATTTCATTGGCAAGAACTAGCTAGGTAGCAAAACCTGGGTGAAAGGGTCCCAGGGTAAATAATCTTGACTCAGCAGCTCCCTTCCAGAAAATGCATACGGTTGAAAGGGAGCCAGACATTTCTGGCCCAGTCAGGTGTCTGAATATTAAGGCAGTTACGTGTCTCATTTCAAGTGGAGTAAGTAAATGTGATGATATTGTATATTCTAATTTGAGATGCATAGAGAATTAGAGCAACATTGTTATTAGAAAAAAAATGTGCTTTAATGACACATTTATTATCAGAGACATTACCGGATGTGATAGTATTTTGGGAAGAGGATCTGGGCCTTCTTCCTGCCTAGAGGCGTTCCTCCAGTATAACCAATGCTCTTCCCTTTCCAGCTGAGACTGTGCAGAAGAGACTGCTCCTTCCTCACCTGCCAGTGGGGGGATGCACTTGTGTGAGGTCCCAGTATTGCCAGCCCAGTGTGCAGACTCAGGCCAACATGGCCCTCTCCTTCTCTGGTCTTGATCCCCACAAAGTCCTAGCATTTCAGGCAACCCCGTTGCCTCATCTTCAGCTCCCCTGCTATAAAAAATATAGCAATAGCAATCCTCACCTCCTCTGACCTTCAGGACAGCAATGCCCATGCTCTCTGCACCCGAGTTGACTAGTCTGAGGAGTTTTTCTTCCATGGATTTGAGCTTTAAAGTGCTCTCTTAGCCGGGCTTGGTGGCTCAGCCTGTAATTCCGCGCCTTGGGAGGCTGAGGTGAGTGGATTGCCTGAGCCCGCGGGTTTGAGACCCGCCTGGTCAACTTGGCAAGACCTCATCTCTACAATAAATCAAAAATTAGCTGGGCGTGGTAGCACATGCCTGTAGTTCCAGCTACTTGGAAGGCTGAGGTGGAGGGATCGCCTGAGCCTAGCAGGTCGAGGCTGCGGTGGCCGGGAGCGACCACTGCACTCCAGTCTGGGTGACAGAGTGAGACTCCAACTCAAAAAAAAAAAAAAAAGTCAATCAATCTGGTCTGATTTGCTCCATCTTCTACTCAATGTAAGTCAGAACTGTATCCTTATGGAGGGGTGTAGGTCAACGGTACTTCTTGGGAGAGCTGGTCCC
>CAUYQG010149342.1:0-11544 GCA_963574415.1 Tarsius wallacei
GTAGCGCGCGCCTGTAGTTTCAGCTTGGAAGGCTGAGGCGGAAGGATCGCCGGAGCCCAGCAGGTCGAGGCTGCGGTGGCCGGGAGCGGCCACTGCACTCCAGTCTGGGCGACAAAGTGAGACTCCAACTCAAAAAAAAAAAAAATAAAAATAAATAAATAAATAAATAAAAATAAGCCGGGCATGGTAGCGCGTGCCTGTAGTTCCAGGTGCTTGGAAGGCTGAGGTGGAAGGATCACCTGAGCCCAGCAGGTTGAGGCTGCGGTGGCTCAACTGAGTTAAGCACATTTCAAATGTTTTTAAATGGTTGACATATAATTAGTCAGTAAGTCATTAATGAGGACACCTTCATGAAATAGCTGGTGCCATGAGCATGCCACTGCACTTCAGCCTGGGCGACAGAGTCAAACTCCACCTCAATAAAATAAAATGTGTATACATGTTTTTGGCTATATGACCTTTATGACTCAATTTTAAATAACATATTAAATGGTGTTGAAAAATTGTGAAGGGCTACTCATACGTTATATGTTTTTGTTGGTATTATTCTTATGATTTAATTCTGAAAATTAAACTTCCATAGCAATCACTTTGCATGAATGTCGAATATAATAAACATTTCAGTACACTACTTTGCTTTTGTTTATACAAATACAGGTGTTATTTCCTTATATAATTGTTGCTGTTACTAAAGAAAAAAACAAATAAAAATAATCAAGTCTGCCATGTAAAAATATGAATTAATATTTGCTAAGAGCAGTACAGCATAAGACCAAAGATGGGAAAGGTAGTGCCTCCTCTTCTCTGGGACCATAATCAGCACTGAGGATTCTTGCCCGCAGCCAATCTAAATAGACTCTTTGCTGTAGGGAGCTACAAAGCATCTGGTTTATGTAGAGAAGCAGGAATAATTGAGTGTGAAATACCCGAGAATACTCTTGATCTATTGATGAAGGTAAATATCCCCTTCAGATGCTCTTTATTGGGCTGAAACACCATTACCCACTTGTTCACTACTGCTGCCTTCTGTAGAAAACAGCCCTTTTCTCTTTCCAGACATGAATGTCCATAATCTTTTGCCTCAAGGGGGGAAAACGTGACAGTGCAGTTTATTGGCATATAGACCATGAAATATTGTAAAAGATTTTCTACTGAATTCTTTAAAATAAATATGCACACGCAAAAATATTCTTAGTTTATTCGAGAAGTGATTGTTAAAAAGAGCCTGACACCTCCTTTCCTCTTTCTTTCTAGAAGCAAAACCTCACGATGAGCAAGGAAAGTTGTTTCTTGAGTTGGAATCTATTCCTGATAAAGATGTTGTGAACATTGTTGGAAAAAAAATCCAGGTTGGTCTTAAACCCCTGGGCTCAGGCGATACTCTCACCTCTGCTTCCCAAAGTGCTGGGATGACAGACCTTCTAGGCAGGATTTTATGATGATGCACTTGTATATGTACTTTGTACTGAAGGGGAAACTATTCGCAAATCCCTAGGGAAACGGGCAACATATCTGATGATTAATGACTTCATAGTGATCTAAAAATGAAGTAAAATTCTTCAGATTAAGCTTTCTCTGAGTATTAGTAATTTTTCCATGTGAATTGGTAATAAAACTGTGACATTCTGTTCTAATTTATTTCATATGCAGCAGTCAAAACTGAGGCTAGGATTAGGAAATAATTTAGAATTGCCATTGTGAGTGGAAAGATAGTCTAGGACCACTCAATTCTGTGAGACTGTCACGAAGCCATTCATGAGGGTTCTGTCTGTGTGATTCAAACACCTCCCACTAAGTCCTAGCTCCAACACTGGGGATCAAATTTCAACATGGAACTAGGTTTTATTTATTTGTTTGTTTTTAAGAGTTTTTTTTTTAAGCTTAACTATGTAAGCTCTCTCGGATTGACAAAGTAGGCTGACAAGGAGATGGAAATCTGTTATCTTATACCTGCCTCTCAGCTCTCTCTCACCCATGAACTCCATTCTAAGAGATGCTTAGAATCCTTTGCAATGAATGAGAGCTAAAAGGCCTTCATGTATTATTGGCTTTCTTATATCGTCCTGGCATTCTGATCTAGAAAGCTGAATCTAGTTTTGCCACTCCTGGCTATTTTCCACATTGTCTACTACTCTCTTCACTTGGCTGAACTTACTGATTCAGGTTATTGGCTTTGGCCTATATACCATGGACAAAAGTTTTGGATGCTAATTTTTGATTTACAATTTCAAGGTCTTCCTTCCAGATCCCAGTCTGTGCTACTGAGTTATAATCCTTGATGGAGAGAAATTTGGCATGAAATTGAATCCTTTTTTCCTATTTTAGAAAAATTATGGAATGAAGTAGAAAAAGCCATGTATGTGTGTTTAAATAAATTATTTCTTGGAAAGGTAATTTCCTAGCATAGTACTAAGGACAGTGTTATACATTTCATACACTGAAACATTCAATGCACATTATAGCATGGTAGCAATTAAATCCCCAAATCAATTTTATAGATGTTTCAGAATGTTTTTCTGTTCTACCTTGGTTATCCTCCTCAACTCCTATTTAAAGACAAAGGGAATAAATATTGGTTTAATGTAGCATACTTGAAATGTGATGAGATGGTCATTGGTTTGAGTGAAATAGTGGGAGAGGACATTGGTCCATTCATCTTTCAGTCTTTAAGAATATCAGGTTCACGTTCCGCCTCATTGAGCCCCACTCAGCTGCAGATACAGAAGACCATCCCTGCAGCAGGCTTGTCACCTGCTCAACTCTAAACTTATGCTGTCCAGGGCAACAGTCTGTCATTGGGCTTAGATGTAGCTGGAGGTGGGTCTGGAATTAGTTTACATTGAGCATCCCTATGAGTCTCTCCCGACCATCCTCCCGTTCCCCCCATATCATGTTTGCCCAAGTCTTATGACAAAATTATTTGCATAGTTTCCTTTTGTTCCTCTAGTTTCACCTTAGGGATGGATGTGATGCTTCTAATTTCAACCCTCTTGGCTGGACCCATAGTCTTTCTACTCCTTGTCAACCTCTTTCTTTAGAATTTTCTCTAGAACCTTACCAAAAGAATGGCTCAGAATCACAAAACGGACATGGCTCTGGTTCTATAGAGTATCTATACCAGATTGATTGGCCTGGAGTTTTTCATCTCTCTTTGGGACGTGTGAAGTGTTGCTTCCTGCTTAATCCTGGAGGGCATATATAAAAATACACATTAAGAACACATTTAGTTTAGTAACTATTTATTGAATTCTTAATGTGTGGAGGAACAAGCAAGGTGATGCTTAACGAGTTAGGTGTGCATTGCCTTCCTTTGATATGTAAAATAAGAATTATCATTTATCCAAAATAATGTGAGACAACTGATTCACAGTTTATGCTGCACATTATTTTTTTGTGTACAGCAGCTTTTAAGCATTTAATGACTATATCTTTAAACATTTATCTGTGAAATTACATTTTCCATGAGTACTGAGTTTTTATATGAGTAATATTGGACCAGATATCCACCTAGATGATGCTATTTTAGAAACTATTTGATGATTTATATAATCCACCTACTATGTTTACTGAACATCTGCCAAATGCAAGGAAATATGCTCTGTGCTATAAAGGACTATAAAAAATGAGTAAACCATGGTCCTAGCCCTGTAGTGTGGAGGCATTAAGACAATTACACATAGAGATGGGCAATGCACTCTTCAAGGGATAAGAAAGTAGTCTAACAATAATGGCATGATCTTAGCTTTTGGCTACGATAAAGAGTAACTCAAGGTGTAAATTATGCCTGGCTTAATTGTCTTCATCAATTTGAAGGTGCAGGTGCTCAGGTGTGCAGACCAATGGTAATATTCCTTTGGGAGCACTTAATCTGCGTCTTCTTATGGGAGTGGAGATGCCCATTGATTTCAACTGACATTATATTCATAACGGACAACGTGGTAGACCTTTTCTCAAACTGTATTCAGTGATGCATGACCTCTGCCTAAACGTTCTTTAGCAGCTACATAGACAGCCTAGTGGATGACAAAGCCCATGTCTTCATACCAAGCTAATTTGGGGAACATTTTATCACTTGGCTTCACAGTGGGGAGAACATAAACAATTTAGTGGTGTGCATACATCTTCATTCATTCTCCTGTGAAGATGTTTACACTGCTTAAGAATGGAGAAGGAAGGAGGATTGGGAAGACTTGGGTCCTGGGTTGAGGTCATATTCTTGTGGTATCCTTTGCCACCCTGTCCCCAGGCCCCTTTCCTTACAGAATGTCTGTGGCTGCAGCAACAGTGAGTAAACATCTGACTGAGAAAATGATAGAGTTTGTTAGTACCTATGCCCCTCATTGATGATATCCTTTATGCTACCTTTGCACTATTCAATCGTATTTTATTTTTAAAAACTTCCTTTCTATAATTCAGTGTTAGTGAGAATAATGTTTAAAAGTGCAAAAGTGTTTCTTCTGTGTTGAAATGAAGATTTTTTTTTTCCTGTATTGTTTTTTCTAGCTCTGAGAAGAATGTTGCTGGAAATGAAGATTTTTAAAAAGGCAGTATGTCAAGTTCAATAAAGTCCAAAGGCCACCATTATACAATAAACCTATGTGAAACCTTTGCGTGAACCCTCTGCATTGAACATTTAAAAAAAAATCATTGCTTTCGCTAATTTTGTAAATCAAAATTCATTGCTAAGGAAGCAAAGATTTACTTTTAATATGTCTTAAAGGAAAATTATAAAGCACTTCATTTTTGATTGTCACAAATTACAAATTCTGGGAAAAACTGAAAACCATGTAGCATGTTGATCTTATTTTGTTAAAGAAAATGTGGAGATCAAAGGTCAATGCTTTTTGGGGGTAAGGCTGACACCAGGAATTTTTGCAAGGTAGAGCTGTAAACAGATTTCATTATGTATGTTTGGAATCGTCTCAGTAAAATAGTGTTTTTGATTTTGATTTTCTAAAAAGGCTACCTACCAGATTGACAAATAATTTGTGTAACCATCTTCCATGGCCCGGTTGCAGAGATGAAGCAGATTATTAGAAGAAAGTGGGGTCGGGATCAGTATGCACTTAATGAGACTTAATGAAAAGAAACATTTTCTCTCTTTGAACTTATCTAGATGCAGTAGTTTTGCCTCCTCAGTGGATCACCTGTTCTGTTTCAATGTCCTTTCACAACCTCTTGGATCAAGTTGGCGGCCTGGGAAGATTCCAGATCCGTCAGATGGTTTTCATTTTGATCTCCACTCTTAGTTTATTCTCACGTTGTAGAGGAGAACTTTGCTGCAGCCATCTCTGAACATTGCTGCTGGGTCCACATCCTGGACAATGACACTGTCTCTGACAATGGCACTGGGACTCTCAGCCAGGATGCCCTCCTGAAAATCTCCATCCCACTAGACTCAAACCTGAGGCCAGAGGAGTGTCGTCACTTCATTCATCCCCAATGGTAGCTCCTTCACCTGAATGTGACCATTCCAAAAATGAGTGAGCCAGACACAGAGCCCTGTGTAGATGGCTCGGTGTATGATCAGAGTACCTTTCCATCCACCATCATGACTGAGGCAAGAGACCCAATTTTTCTGTTATGAGAATATGACCTGGGTGTTTAGAAATATACACAAGTAAACAACATGCTTCCAGCTTTTAGCCACATGTAAGTGCTTATTCTTGATTTTTCAACAAAAATTAATTGTTTTTCCATTAAATAGCAGAAATGTAATAGGTAATGAGGCCAATAAATTTAAAAAATAGATATGATTCTCCTCTCATGGTGATTTTATTCTTGAGAAGACCACAATTTAAGCAATAATTCCTGTATTTTGTTATAAATGTTATGCTAAGTCAGCAAAGTTCATCCTATGGTCACAAATTAGAAACATCTAGAAGAGTGATCAAGATCCCTTTGCTCAGATTGTACCCCAAAAGCAGTCACAGAAGTTCTGCAGCAATATTCAGGATTCAGTAAATTTGTAATGGTCCTCAAATGATTGCACTCTGTGACCAAGGTAGATCACTTAGTAAGAGTACAAATGACCGTTAATATAATCTACAGGTTTAGAGGAGGCTTTCTGGAAAAAGTTATGTTTATGCTGAAACCTGAATGGTAAAGTTCAGGCAATACTCAAAAGGAAAGCTAAAGCCTGATATATGGAAACATTCATGTCATGTCATGAAGTTTTGTTCAGGTGACGTTGAGCGATTAAAAGCTGTTGTAAAGCTTTACTGTGCTGGTGTTTATTTTTTCTAGTGGGACCTGGTATGTGAAGCTCAGTCACTAAATTCAGTGACTAAATTTCTATTCATGACTGGAATGGTGGTGGGAGGCATTCTATATGGCCATTTATCAGACAGGTGAGTGTCTCTGTTTCACAGCTTTTTTTACTTGTGGGTATTTTCATCTGTGTTTGAATCATTTATTCATTAAAAAACAATATCTATTGCAAACCTCACTGTTTGGGGTTTCTGTGGTTCCCAGGGATCTAAAAACAAAATGGAGAATTACAGTCTGTGTAGTGAGGGCTACTTTGTCAGTACTAAGTGCAGTGTATAATACAGAAAAATGGTATCTCCATCAGAAGTGGGGGTACTTCAGGTCAGGGTTTGGAAATGTGGTGCCAACCCATGTGGTTTAGAAGTGTAAGAATAGTTATGGTTTAGTCCTTTCTCTGTTGCTATAACAGAGTGTCCCGAACTGAGCCTACTTTATTAACAGTAGAAGCTAACTTGGCTCATGGTTCTGTAGACTGGAAAGTTCAGTAGCATTGTACCAGCATCTAGTCAGGTACTTTTTGTTGCACCATTCTTCTGTGGAATGTGGAAGGGAATGTAAAGAAACAAGACAGAGAGAGAGTGCCGGCTGAACTTCTTTTAATCAAGAGCCCCTCCAGTGATAATGAATCCACTCTGCTTTCATCATTAATTCATTCATGGGGGAGCTCCCATTAGCTCTTAAAGGTCCAACCTCTTAATACAATCTCAATAGCAATTAAATTTCAATAGGTGTGGCAGAGAGGGGCTGATAACAGTTAAAAGTATTACTTTTAAAGATCTGCAAGCTCTGAAAACCTGCTAGACAGGTTTTGCTTGAGAAAACCAAATAGCCAAAGTCGACTTTCCTGGAAATGCAAGATAGTAACCAAATCACAACCTTAACCCAAATCCTCTCTTTGTGAAGTTATGGATTTACAACCCCTGCTTGTTATAAACATACTGGAGAACATTTGTTCTTTGAAAATCTGGTTTTGCTAAGTATAACCTTGTAAATTTCAAAGAAAATGTATAGTCACACAGCCCGACCCCCTCCCTTACCTAAACTAAGGTATAAGACCCCTCTCCTCCCTCCCTGGGGTGCTCAGCCTGGGAACATTAACCCACTAAGTCACGCTGGCACTAATAAAACTGCTACTTCCTAAGATAGCCTTGGTGTCACAGCCTCTCTGTGTTCCCACCAAACAGGAACTTTGGTGAGAACATTAAAACCTTAGCAGTTAGCTATGGGAACTGAGCAGAAAATGTTTTATGACATGAGATTCGGTCTGTTTGAAGATATATAAATGGAAAAGAGAGTTGTACACCTTCGCCATGGGTGTCTTCTGAACAAGTGGGCTGTAGGCTTGTGGATGTCAAAGAATGACCATCCAGTCATAGCTGACCAAGTGTGATGGGTAGGCATTTCAGTGAAATCAGTGGGGCCCTACAATGTGTTATGAGTGGTATGTTGAAATATTATACCAATATTCTTGTTTTTAGTTTTTGCAAAACTAGTTTTTTATGTATTTGGTATTTTAGTTATTCATTTATCTTTCAATTATTTTATTTTAGATCCAAGAAATAGATATATAGGTTTGTTCCATAGGTATATTGCATGATGGTGAAGTTCAGGCTTCTATTGACTCAGTCACTTGGGCAGTGGGCATGGTACCAAAAATGAGTAGTTTTTCAAACTTTCTTTCCCTTCTTACCTTCTTTAGAGGTCCCCAGTGTCTGTTGTTCCCATCCTCATTCCCTCATGCCCCCATTCAGTGTTTGGCTACTACTTATAAGTGAGAACATGTAGTATTTAGTGTTCTGATTCTGGGATAATTCACTTAGATTGATGGTCTCCAGTTGTATCTAAGTTGCTGTAAAGGACATAATTTTGTTCTGTTTTATATATGCACAGTATTTCATGGTGTATGTTTACCACATAGTCTTTATCCAGTCCACTGCTGATGGGAACCTAGGTTGGTTCCATGTGTTTGGTATTCTGGAAAGTGCTATGGTAAACATACAACAGTGAGTGTCTTTCTATTACAATAAAAGTATTTATGCTCCTTTGAGTATATACCCTGTAGGAGACTGCTTTGCCAAATATCAAATTTGTTTTTAGTTCTTTGAGAGGTCTTTAAATCACTTTCCACAGGGGCTGCATGGTCTTACCTTCCCATCGAAAGTATATGAGCGTTCCCTTTTCTCCTTAACCTTGCCAACATCTGCTGTTTTTGGCTTTTTGGTGATAGCCATTCTGACACGTGTGAGATAGTATTATTAGATAATAGCCATTCTGACTACATGCTCTTGATATGCATTTCCCTGGTGAGTAGTGATGTTGAGCATTTTATTTTATATTTTTTTATTATAGATTGTGGAGTACAAGTCAGGATTAGATACACAAGCGGGCTTTGTGCAGGTGAAGTTGAACTTCATCTGATCCTCACTTCCCCTGGTTTAGGGCCAGGTACCCTTTGTGTTGCTATGTGTTCCCCTTCCCTTCCTGACAGTGTCCATTGACTGCCAATCCCTCCATTATGCTAGTGTAATTAACGGTCAGTTCCAAATTATGAATGAGATCATTCAGTATTCAGTTTTTTGTTTCTGCAAAGCAGGTGAATTGGGGACCAAAGGGAGGCCCCAACTTTACCTGCACAGTGACCACTTATCTACCTAATCATTAGTTGTACCCCACATCTTTAAAATAAAAAAGGGAAGATCACCAAGTATTATGGTCTCCAACTCTATCCAATTTGCTGCAAATTCCATGATTTTGTTCTTCTTTATGGCGGCATAAAACTCTAATGGGTATATGTGCCACATTTTCATTATCCAGTCAACTTTTGATGGACAGTGGGGTTGATTCCATGTTTTTCTGTTGTAAATAATGCAGCTATCAGCACGAGTAGAGGTGTCTTTTTTTTGGTACAAGAATAGACACATAGAACAATGGAATAGGACAGAGATTATAAAAGCAAAAACTCGGTCTCTCAATCAACTAATCTTCAACAAAGCCACCAATAACAGCCACTGGGGAAAGGAGACCATAATTAGCAAAATGTGCTAGAAAAACTGGTCGACCACGTGCAGAAGAATGAATCAGGATGTTGAGCATTTTAAATAATTTTTTTGGCTCCTGTACATCTTTCTTTGCTAAGTGTCTGTTCCTGTTCTTTTCTTGCTTTTTAAAGGGTTTATTTGTTTTTATTGCTTTTGTTTGTTTTGCTTTCCTGTTGATTTGTTTGAGGTTTTTATGGATTCTGGATATTAGTTCTCTTTGGATGCATAGGTAGCAAATATTTTCTCCAATTTTGGAGATTGCATATTTACTCTGTTGATGGTTTTGTTTGCTGTGCTAGAAGCTCCTTAGTTTGTTAGGTCCCACTTACTAATTTAAGTTTTTGCCACCTTTGCTATTGAGGTCTTGGTCTTGAAATAATTGCCTTGGACAATGTTCACAAGAGTGTTTCCTAGGTCTTTTCTTTTTTTTAAAAAAAAGCATTTTTTTTAGTCTGAGGTCTTACATTTTAAGTCCCTAAACTATCTGTGTTTATTTTTGCATATGGTGAGCTGAAGTGGCCTAGCTTCACTCTTTTGCATATAGTTAGTCAGTTTTCCTGTATCACTTGTTAAATTGGGGGTTGTTTCCTTAGTATTTGGTTGTTTTTTTTTAACTTAGTCAAAGATGAGATGGTTGTAAGACTACAATTTTATGTCTGGGTTCTCTATTCTGTTCCCTTCGCCTATGTGTTTATTTTTATACCAGTACCACACTGTTCTGGATACAATACTAATACTAATTTAACTTCAAACATTCCTAATTATAATATTTACTGCTACAGAACAGATCCTATTTTATATTCTGTTTGAAACTACTCTTATTACAACCCTCATTATTATTACCCAAGGAGGGAATCAAACAATGATTAAATGCAGGACTTTACTTTTTATTTTGTACATTAATTGGTTCACTGCCCCCACTCATCACACTCATCCACACCCAAAACTCCGTAGGTACGTTAAATCTGTTAACCAACACTTTTGTTATCCAGGAACTCTCAAGCTCTTGATCTAATAACCTTCTCTGATTAGCATGCATAATAGGTTTTATAGTAAAAATATTCCAATATGGTCTTCACCTTTGGCTCCCAAAAGGCAAAGCCCCCATTGCTGGTTCCATAGTACTTGCAGCAATGCTACTAACACATGGTGGCTATGGGATATACAAGTAACAATAATTCTAAATCCTCTGACAGAATTTATAGCTTACCCTTTCCTTATACTTTCTCTTTGAGGAATAGTTATGACAAACTCTAACTGTTTACATCAAACAGTCTAAAAATCATTAATTGCTCACTCCTCAGTAACACATATAGCACTTGTTATTGTAGCTATCCTCATTCAAACACCATGAAGCTTTATAGGAGCAATGACAATTGCCCTATAAAATTGCCTTAATAATTGGCACGGTCTTAACTCATCCTTATTATTTTACCTCACCAACTCAAACTATGAGCATATTCACAGTCGAACCACACTACTAGCTAAGACACCTACAAACTCTTCCAAGCCTGATTGCCATATGATGACTTCTAGCCGGCATCGAAGATCTTGCACTCCCCCCAACTATTAATTAAATTGGAGAGCTATTTGAAACAATGCCATCCTCTTCATGATCTCATCTAACCATCATTTTAATAGGAATTAATATTAATTACTACCCTATATTCCCTCTACATACTTATAACAACCCAACGAGGAAAATTCACCTACTACACTAGTAATTTTAAACCCTCTTTTATGCAAGAAAATTCTCTAATATCTATACATATTTTACCACTTCTACTATTATCTGTTAATCTTGAGCTTATTCTAGGCTTTCTATATGGTAAACATACTTTAAAAAAATTAGATTGTGAATAATGATAGAAACTTAAAACTTCTCATTTACCAAGAAAGTATGCAAAACTGCTAACTCATGCCTCCATATCTAACAAAATGGCTTTCTTAACATTTAAAGGATAGCAGTAATCTGTTGGTCTTAGAAATAAAAAAATTGGTGCAACTCCAAATAAAAGTAATAAATTTCCTCTCCTCCTTTATTATCACTGACGCTTTTCATTTTTCCTACCATTATAGCCACTATTAAAATGTATAACGCCGGGCTCGGTGGCTCAGCCTGTAATCCCACGCCTTTGGGAGGCTGAGGTGAGTGGATTGCCTGAGCCCGCGGGTTCGAGACCCGCCTGGGCAAGCGAGACCTCATCTCTACAATAAATCAAAAAATTAGCCGGGC
>CAUYQG010149343.1:0-20254 GCA_963574415.1 Tarsius wallacei
TTTCCTTAATGAAGGCTCAATCAGAAAATTTTTGACATTTCCACAAATGTCAAAATTTAAAGAAGGATTAAATGGAAGCATCACCAAGCATGACTAAGTTTCATCCACAGAAATTATTTCAATAGTGAGATGGATATCATAGATAATATTTTTACAAAAAATGATCAATTGAATTAATGGCCATTACAGTTGATTTTTAAAAAATTACTAACAATTTATACATAAATTTTTTTTTTTTTTTTTTGATTTAGAGTCTCACTCTGTCGCCCAGACTGGAGTGCAGTGGCCGCTCCTGGCCACCGCAGCCTCGACCTGCTGGGCTCCGGCGATCCTTCTGCCTCAGCCTTCCAAGTAGCTGGAACTACAGGCGTGCGCTACCACGCCCAGCTAATTTTTTGATTTTTTTTTTTTATTGTAGAGATGAGGTCTCACCAAGTTGCCCAGGCAGGTCTCGAACCCGCGGGCTCAGGCAATCCATTCACCTCAGCCTCCCAAAGGCACGGAATTACAGGCTAAGCCACCGAGCCCGGCTCATTAACCTTTTTATAAAATATTTGTTCACCTTAATGTCAATAAGATAGAGCTTTACCTCAATCCTCTGAGACTTATCTTCTCCTTTTACTTTTTTACAATAACATTCTTTTGTTATGTAAGTATTTTTACATTTTTGTATTATATGTAAGTATTGATATATTTTTAAATATGTAACTATTTTCTTCTTTTAGTACCTATTCACTGTGTAAATGAGATGGACACATGTTCAGAGCTTTAGTATCTTTTAATGCTTGTATAAAATAGCATAGCAGCCGGACTCGAGGGCTCAGCCTGTAATCCCAGCGCTTTGGGAGGCCGAAGTGAGTAGATTGCCTGAGCCCTCGGGTTCGAGACCTGCCTGGGCAACTTGGCGAGACCTCATCTCTACAATAAATCAAAAATTAGCCAGCACCTGTAGTTCCAGCTACTTGGAAGGCTGAGGCGGAAGGATCGCCGGAGCCCAGCAGGTCAGCTGCAGTGGCCGGGAGCGGCCACTGCACTCCAGTCTGGGTGACAGAGTGAGACTCCAACTCAAAGAAAAAAAAAAATGGCATAGCATATGTGAGGACACTGTCAAGCATTCTATAAATTCTGTTTTTGTTCATTTTTTAAACAATGGCATTCTAGTAGAAGTGGAAATCATATTATCATATGAAGATATTGACCTACCCTTAGAAAAATATGTATGTTTTATTTTTTTCCAGTTGAATTGATGAATTTGTATATGGACATCTTTGCTCTGTTCTTATTTTTCGTATGACCAATGTCATATGTGTGAGAATTCATCATGAAAGTTAGAAGTGAAATATGCACCAATGGCAAAGAGTCAAGCTCACCAACCCACAAATAGGTTAAACCTGTGATCTCGGCCTCATTAGCACTTTGCTTAAAGCAAATAAGTTCACTGTTCATAGACTAATTGGGCCTGGGCCATATTTGTGTTTAACTGTTTTTAAGTTTCTCCTAGCTTCACACCAAATGTAAATAAGCATTAATAAAGGCTTTCATAGTATGTAGTATTTAACAAACAATATTTAATATTAATATCCAAATGCTTGTTTCCAAAACTTGTACATTTCAAAATTTCTACTGTTAATAGTTGCAAAATTATTTTAAGTATTTAAATAGAGATATTTTACTGCTTGAAAACTCCTGTACATAAATAGTTTAATACATATTGCCACTAGTTTTATGAAGAGTAGGAATCAATGATGATTGCTATGAAAAAGCAGCAAAACAATGCCACCAAAGCTATACTGTTCTCTACCAAAAGTATTAATAACATACCCTCACAGTCCCCAAATTTGAGTACATAATAATTCAGCATTATAAGTAGAGTATCTTTTTATATGATAAGGAAAAGTAATTCTATGAGGCAGGAAACAGAGTTCATCTTTGTATAGAAAATTCCTTTATGTACTTATGTATGTATGTATGTATGTATGTATTTTTAGGAAAACAATTTTAAAATTCATGAGATGATAAATGAAAGACTTAGAAAAAGAGTTAAAGGAAGGTTCACATTTTTTTTTTTTTTTTTTTGAGTTGGAGTCTCACTTCTTCGCCCATACTGGAGTGCAGTGGCGGCTCCCGGCCACCGCAGCCTTGACCTGCTGGGCTCCGGCGATCCTTCCGCCTCAGCCTTCCAAGTAGCTGGAACTACAGGCGCGTGCTACTACGCCCGGCTAATTTTTGATTTATTGTAGAGATGAGGTCTCGCCAAGTTGAACCCGCAGGCTCAGGCAATCCACTCACCTCAGCCTCCCAAGGCGCGGGCTTACAGGCTGAGCCACCAAGCTGGCTAACATTTTTTAATTTTAATAAGTGGTCAGCAATTCTTGATAGAGGGAGGGATCCAGAGATAGAGACGTAACAATTAGACATAATAACAGAGCTAAAGATGCCAAAATTGATGAGAACATTTTAACAGTGGAATAGTGTAATATTGAATTTAACTTAATTCTTTTCTGTCTTTATTATGTCATTGTAATAAAGTGATGGCATTGTAGTAATATATCATTTTCAATTCTGGCAAAGCCTATTTTACAAAGACCCCTTATTGAAACAAATATCTGTGGGAAGATCAATGATGATATTAATATTAAGTATTAATAGTAGTATATAATATTTATTAAGTGCTTTTTATATGCCAGGCATTGTTTTGAATGTTGTATTGCATTAGATCATTCAATTCTCTTATAGTCATGATGTAGTTAGAATTATTGTTTCTATTGTTTCATTTTACAGATGAGGAAACTGAGAGCTAGGTTTAAATTACACACTTTTTTTTTTTTGCTTCTTTCTTCAAGTATTATCTATTTTTTCTTATGTAGGATATTCACTATTTGTGAGTCTTGTAGAGATAAGGTTTTTGTGCCTCCGTGGTATGCAAAGGGAAATTCGCACTCCCTGTAGGTTCATGTGCTGTAAAGTAAGCAAAGTTCTGCCAAAAAATGCTAGTGGCTCATCCATCCATTGATACCCAGCTCTGGTCTCCTTACTTCCTCTCAGTTCCTGAATTTTAAGTCATCCCAGGTATTTTGTAAACCAGTACCCATCTAACGAATTTATTTTCTACTTTGGTTTTTTTGACTAACAGGTTTGGTAAAAATATATGAAAAGTCACAAAGATAGTTATCTAGAACAGTAATTGTGCAGAAGCAGAGAATGGGAGTGTGATCTGTCTATTGAAATGTGAGTCTTCAGGAACTCATTGATGTATCCGGAGGATGAGGACTGATATGCCACATATACTCTCCTATATGGCATTGCTGGTAGTTTGTGACCAGTGACTATCGTGAAGGCTGCATTTCTTGTTGATTTTTCAGTACTTGTGTATCACAGTTGTTGAATACGGATGTTCCTTGACTTATAATAGGGTTAGGCACAGTGATTTGAAAATATCTTAAGTAGAAAATGCATTTAATACACCTTGCCTGCCGAACACCATAGCTTAGCCTACTCTGCTTTAGGTATGCTCAAAATACTTATACTAGATTACAGTGAGACAAAAATCATCTGGCAACACAGTACACTGTAGAGTATCAGATGACTGCCACCCCCCAGCATTGTGCTACCACTTTCTATGGAATGCATGTTGCTTTCACACAGTTGGAAAGTCAAAAAATTGTAAGTAAAACAATGTAAGTTAGGGATCATCTGTATTTTTAATATCACTGCTGAGTAGGACATTCAGTTTTCTTAGCTGGTGGAATAGAACTATCTTAAATGGCAGAGTGTCCCTGAACGATATATGGATTACCTGTCTGGAAATCAGAAATTGGATTCATTCTCATAAAGAGTATTTATCCAAGAAGAATCTTATTCAATAGCATTTGTGTATAAAACAAAAGTAATGCAACAGTACAAATTAACGTGTTCCCATATGACTGTGAATAATCACAATTCATATCTTCAATTATGTGTGGGCATTTTTAGATCTGCATGACCATCTTTTAAGAACATTGTAAAACTCTATCATTGTCAGCTGGATATTCGATTTGAGTTATAATAGAGGAGCAGGAAACATTTGGAGAATAGCCAGTGACTATCCTCAATCATCCTTCCCAAATCCTTAAATAGATGTATGTCCTTGAAGTAGTAAAACAATCATACCTGGTTATTGGTAATGAGAACTCCAGTGTGGCAGTGGCTGAGAGGAGGCCTCAGTTATGTGAGACTGATAATTCCTCAGTTTACTTCTCATTGGTTAACAAAGAGCATCCTTCCAGGCTGAAAGAATCTCCTAAAATTATAATTAATTATGTGTGTCTTCAATCTGCTGCTGGTTTGTAAGTCTCTTGAGGTTAGGCACTGTTTCTCATTTGCACAATTTTCGATTGAAACTACAGAAAATAGAATGATTTTTATCTTAGACAATCTGCAATTATTGTATCTTTATAATATCAAACAATTCTGTAAAACAGTGGTCCCCAACCTTTTTGGCATCAGGGACCAGTCTTGTGGAAGACAATTTTGACAGAAATGGGATGCTGGGAGATGTGCAGTCAAACTTCACTGCTAATGTTAATGTGCATTTGCAGGCGATCCCCTTCACACAGCACTTGCATCACTGCCTCAGCTCCAACTCAGATTATCAGGCGTTAGTTTCTCATGAGGAGCAGCAGCTAGATACCTTGCATGTGCAGTTCACATAGGGTTAGTGCTTTTATGAGAATCTAATGCCACCACCGATTTAAGGCAGATTTCAGGTGGTAATGCGAGCGATGGAAAGTGGCTGTAAGTACAGATAAAGTTTAAGCTTGCCCATCGCTTACCTCCTGCTGTGTGGCCAGGACTAATAGGCCAGGACTGCTAACCTTGGCCTGTGGATTGGGGACCCCTGCTGTAAAATTAAAACATTTTGTGTCATTTACAATATTTTTTTAATGCTGAGATCTTTTAGAATCTTTCAAAATGTATCTCATTTCTCAAGAATAACATCAAGACTGTTTATGTGATAGTAAAATATTTTTTCTTCTTGATTTTGAACTAGACGTTTGTTCTCTGATGATACTTGCTGGCTCCCAAAGCTCAAAGAAAATCATAGGGAATAAAATACAACTCTCTTCCTTTGATGTCTATCCAATAGCATGGAAGAGCTATCACTTCTTTCAACTAAAATTTATTTAATTTAGTCTCTTGACTGCTAAGAGATGACAACTAAAATAGCCAGGCTCTAAAATGAAACCCTAAGGTGTTATTTTAAAAAGACAAAAAATATTTTTAAGATTTCACTATGATTACAAATGTAAGATTAAGTTTGTTTTTTTAAAAAAATGTACCACAAAGAACAGATATTTTTGATAATTCAGGTTAAAATACTTTAACTTGCATATTTTAAGTTTTCATAATAATTCTCGATTGTTGCTTTAATTCTATGTCATAAAAATTAGGTAAAGTAAGTTTCCACTTGCCTTAATATAAACATTTGAATTCTATTATAAAGACAAAGCATTCTTAGATTTCTCAAGTTTATAGTATTTTACTTGAACAATAAAACAACGTGATAATGTTTGTCTCAGTGAAGGGAGATTATACAATCTGTAATACAAGAAAAGAAGTGAACCAAATGATAATGTAGAAATATCATTCCCATAAATCCCAATTTTTCTTCTCTTGAAACAAGAAATTTTGCCTATGGAGAAAAATAATATTCTTAGAATATTATTGATTGCAATCTACTACTTTCTGCATGATAATCAGAGCATTTGAATTACGTACCATGTTGTTTGCTTTGAATCACTAAAAGCACATCAATTTATTAAAATATAAAAATATTTATTAATCTCTTGCATGAAATTACAAAATATGTAGTGTCTGGTAGCCTCACTACCATAGTAATCTACTTTTATACTTTTTCTACTTTTGATTCAAGAGTTTTTAAATAAGAAATCTGTATTTTCCATCTAAATGGTTATTACAGAGAACAAATAAAACAATGCATGTGATATTCTGGATAAGATAAAATCCTCATAAACAGCATTAGATCTTACTAATTATTATGTTTTTAATTAATGAAATGTAAAATGTATTAAAATATGGTTAAATACAAAGATTTATATTAAATAATGTATACGTGTTTGTATGTATCTTACTTGCCATTAGAGCTGGATATTTTAGGATATTTAAGCCACTCTCCAACCTACACCAATATTTCTCAAGTTGTGTTCCTAAACATGTTTATCTGAAACTTTGGGCTTCCTGATACATAATTGCATAATATCATACATTATTATAATTTAGTTTTCTGACACATACTCTAGATAAGGTCCAGAGTGACCTAGCCAATGTGGCCAACATAGATTGTGTACTTTTAGAAAATTGTCACATAACTTCAAAACTGAACAAAGTTGTGAATACGGATTCTTTAATTCTAGATTATTTAATGACTCTTTTTCTAAAACATATTTGCTTAAAAACAATCACAAATTAAATAATAGAAAAGTACTCTTAAAGTAATGTCTAATGTGGTCCTTGTGTACTATCAAAATTTTAATTTTGTTAGACATACATATATTATTCCCTTTTTATAATAAGCAAATAAAAACATTTATCTGAGCTAAAAAATTATTTTATAATTTGGGTTTGAAAGAATACATGGTACAAAATACGTAGGGTTAAAAAAAGAAAATTTTATTTGAGTATATTACACTTAATGTGTAAGCATATTTACAACAATTCTGGGAGGAGTGTTGGCCTTTATAAAAATAACACATTTTTCAGGTTGTTTTGTTATGAATCAGTGAGTGAATATAGCAAATTTGCTTTAAAATGTTCCCATTTTGATTTGAATAAAAAATATGCTACAGAGGTTCCAGTTGTGGTTAAAAGGGAATAAGCATATGCTATTCTATTTCTTCTACTGATTAAAATTAAAAATCCTAGGCAATGAAATACATAAAGCAATTATCACAAACACTGAAGAGTAAATTAAAACAAAACTACTGGCAGAAAAATCAAAACTCAAAGTATGAGAATAAGGATCTTTGTAATTCTCTTCCTCAATAAAACAATAAAAACAATGACAAGATTTTTCAAAATTCACTTTTCTAAACTCTGGAAATTAACCAAAAGTTGAACGAGAGGAACATTGACTCAAAAAAGACTGCTAAACCTCAGCACAAACAGCAGAATTTATAGCCTTTTAACTTGGCCTGTTCCCATCTTCCACTCCTCAGCTTCACAGTAATCTTGAGAAACAGTTGGCTCATCACCATGGTAGCTGTGAAAGTCATCAGCTTTGCCACCACCAGAGGGAGAAGAATGCGATTGGAGCTCCTCAAAAATTCTATCCTTAAAGCATCGTCACTAAGTATTTGATCTGTCTCACAGATCTCTGGAAAAATCCCCTTTGCAGTGTTTTGTTACGATTTGACCTGACTTGGAGAATGTAAAGCAGAAAAAGCTCTATCCTAGGGCATTTGTTAGTAACAATCAGCAGCAATTGCTTAATGTGACATCTGTTTGAGGCTACAGTGCCACGTGGGACAAACAAGAGTCTGGTCAAAAATATAAAAAGATTTAGGGAATGAGATGTTCATAGAGAATATTGAAAGCTCTAACATATACCCATGTCTGGAAAACTAGAAAAATCACATGCATAGGCAGGGTTGTGTGCATGCAGAGAAAATGTTTAAAAGGCTTCCTGATCTTTCACTGCTGGGTGATTTTGAGGCTCTGCATAAATAAAAAGTTAAGGCTGAGGCAGTCATATCTCCTGAGTGTGTGTGTGCGCGCGCACACACACACACACACACACATACACACACACATACATGCACACACACAGTTCTCAGTCAAGAGTGTTATAGTTTCAAGGCATATAAGAAAATATCTTTACAATAAACAACTGACCATTGAGCAAACTAAGTAGAGACAGCAGGGGATGCACACTAAGGGGAAAATATTATAGGATTAGTTCAGGAAATTCACCAAATGAACAAAAAGTAAAAGAAGCAGTAATAACATTAACAATGACAAAAACAGCAACAATGATAAATCTAAGAAAGAGGAGGAGAATCTAATTTCCTGAGTTGTCAAATCATATTATCTAAAATGTGTACTTTCCAAAAAATTTGTGACAATGAAGAGTATGTCATATGTATATGAAGACATATACAAGAAAAAAAAGAGAGAAATTGTGCCTCAGGGGACCAAAACATTGGACTTACTAAACAAATAATCATAATCATCTTTTATAAATACATTTAAAGGGCAAAATGAAACCATGTTCAAATAATTACAAGTATAAAAATTGTGTGTCACCAAGTAAAGAATATCAACAGAAAATGTAGGAATTATAAAAAAGAACAAAATAGAAATTTTGAGGCCGGAAAGTACAACAACTAAAATTAAAAATTTCATTAGAAAGACTCAACAGTAGATTTAAATTGATAGAAAAATCAGTGAAATTGAAAACAGGTCAATTGGGATTATCCATTGTGATAAACAGAAAGAAAAGAGAATAAAAAAAAAAAGAAGGGACCTCAGAGACCTGTGTACCAACATATATATGATGGAAATCTCATAAGTAAAGGAGAGGGAGAGAAAGGGGAAAAAATATTTGAATAAATAATTATCAAACACTTTCAACATGTGTTGACAAATATTAATGTACACATCTAGTGAATTCAACAAATCCCAAGTAGAATAAACTCAAAGAGAGTCACAATAACACATTATAGTCAAATGATATTTTATTCAAAAGACAATAGAAGAATATTGAGAGGAGTAAGAGAAAAAAGGTTTAACACATATAAGAAAACCACAATAAAACTGATACCTAACTTATTAGAAACCACTGACTCCAGAAGACAAAAAGATGACTTACTCAAATTGCTGGAAGAACAAGTCTGTCAACCAAAAGTTTTCTATCTATTCTTCAAAAAATGCAAACTAAATAAAGTCATTTCAGAATAAACAGAAACTAAGGGAATTCATAGTTAGTATGCCTGCCATACAAAAGAAAATATTAAGGTAGTCCTTTAGGCTAAGAGAAAAAGATACTAGATGGTAACTTACATCCAAAACAAGAAATAAAGAACATAGGTCAAATTAAACTCATAGGTAGTAAAATACATAATATAAATTTATTTTTTTCCTAACAACTCTTTACTTCTCTTGAGTTGAAGGGCAGTGACCCAAAATGATAATTATGAATCTGTGTTGATTTGTTAATGGAGTATGAAAATCTAATTTTAATGAAAATAATAGCACAAAAGAGAATGGTGCTATATATTAGCAAAATTTCTGTATAAAATTGAAATTAAGTTAGTATTAATTCAAACTAGTTTCATGTTATGGTTTTACTTGTAATCCCTCAAGAGAACCACTAGAATATGTTTTTAAATAGTAAAAGAAATAACAATGGACTTAAAGTGTTACAGTAAAAATCAACTATTTAACACAAAGGAAGACAGTAATGGTGTAACAGAAAAAGAAGAAAGACATGAGACATATACAAAAGTAAAAAGAAAAAAATGTAATTACACTGTGTGCTATTTACAAGATACACGCTTTAGATTCAAAGACAAATAAGTTGCCAGTAAAATGGAAAAATATTCAAAATGCACATATATATCAAATAAAATAACTTACTAATTACTTGCCAATAAAATAACCATTATTATTAAAGTTTTAATATTGACAGAGAGGGATATTTTTGAATGATACAATTGTCAATCCATTAAGAAAATGGAATAATTATAAAAATATACATACCTAATTACTGAGCACCAAAACTCATAAGTGAAAACTGACAAAATTTAAAACCAAAATGTATAATTTCATATTAATACATAGAGAATTAGTTATCCCACTACCAGTAATTAATTGAACAGGTGATTAGAAAACAATCACTAAAATAGAAGACTTTAATAAAACTGTAAACCAACTACATCTAACACATATCTCTATAATATTCCATCCAACAAAAGCAAACTGCATGTTTTTCTTAAGCACACATAGATCATTTCTCTAAGTTAGACCATATGCATGGAAATAAGGCAAGCTTTAATAATTCAAAAGGATCAAAATTAGCAATTATTTTGGGAAATTACTTAGTAATTTTTCAAAGGAGATACTCATTGGTAATAACTTTAAGTGCAAAGTCACTTAAGTGGAACAAAACAAGAAGTCAAAGCAGCTTTTGATCTAATAAGAAAATATATCTAGCATATTATGCATACTATCAAAAATAAAATATTTCAGTTCTTGTGGTACTTAACTTTCTAAAAATGAATATTAAATTACATTCTGAACAACAGATTTTCAAATATTATATCTGATCTAAAAATTGAGAATAAAATATAAAATTACTTTATGAATATAAACTTTCATCTAAAGTAACAATACAAATATACAAAAAATAACTTATTAAATGAGTAAAATACACAAAGAAGATAATTATCTTTATAAAGTAAAAAATACTATTATAATTCTTTTTGGGATAAACAATTTACCAAAATCTTGCTTTTTTTACCTTTTACTAAGACTTTATTCTTTAGATTAGTTTTAGATTCACAGTAAAATTGAGCAGAGGGTAGACGTTTTTAATGTGTTCCCTACACTAACACTGGCACAGCCTCCCTTTCTACCAACATTCCATACTAGAGTGGTGTATTCCTTACAGTTGATGAAACTACATTGATGCATCATAACCCACATTTCGCAGTTTACATTAGAGTTCATTCTTGATGTTTGACATTCTATGTGTTTGGACAAATTTATAATAATGCATCACATGTATAATGATTTATCATACAGAATAAAATAGAAGACTTTAATAAAACTACAAACAAACAATATTAACACATATCTATATAACATTCCATCCAACAAAAATAAAATTTATGTTTTTCTTAAGCATGCATAGATCATTCTCTATGTTAGACCATATCCTTGGGCGTAAGGCATGCTTTAATAATTTAAATAGTTTGAAATAAAATAATTTACCAAATGCTTGTCAATAAAGAACCATTATTATGAAAGTTGTAATATAGACAGAGAGGGATACTTTATACTGATAAAATTATCAATCCACTAAGATGTAATAATTAAAAATATATGTACCTAATAACAGAGCACCAAAATGCATAAGTTTTCACTTATGTGATATATCACATAGTATCATTATGACATCATACAGAATAGTTTCCCCACCTTAAAAATTATCTGGGTTCCACCTATTCATCATTCACGTCACCTGCCAATTCCTGGGAAACACAGATCTTTCTCCTGAATCCATAGTTTTGAATTTTCTAGAATTTCACATAGTCTGAATTATACAATATGTATCTTTTACAGATTGACTTTTTTCACTTAGTATGCATTTAAGATTCCTCTATGTCTTTTCGTTACTTGATAACTCATTTCTTTTTAGCACTGAATAGTATTCCATTGCCTAGATGTATCAGTTTGTTCACCTAATGAAGGACATCTATGTTGCTTTCAAGTTCTAGCAATTATGAATAAAGCTTCTATAATCAATATTGTGCAGGTACTAGTGTGAACAAAAGTTTCCAACTCATATGAGTAAATACCAAGAAGTTCTGTTGCTGAATTATATGGTAAGAGTTTATTTAATTTTATAAGAATATGAAAATTTTTGAATAATGCCTTGCCATCTTCTATAAATAAATAAATAATCATTCTCATTTTGAGAAATTGCTTCTGGATTGCTATAGAGCCTTAATAGAAACTTACCACTTGATTATGAACCTCTGTTTTATTATATGATTTGAATTGCTCCCTAAGAACTGATCTTATTATATGAAACACTTTCACCATGAAAAGGACTGCTCTTTGTATCCACTGAAATATATTTTTATTATGGATATTGAAATTATTACCCTCAGTACCAAAATCAACATCCACTGACTTACAGAATGCTTTGTATACTGTTATGTTATTCCGCACAGCATTGTTTCTGATCTAGGAACTCAATATCCAGCAAAGAAAATGAAGGTTTTAAACAAATTAATGAAAGAAATTGAAAGCATATCTGTTTATAGTTCCAAAAATATGCAATCATTACTAAAGTTTAAAATATAAATTGAAGTGAATCTACCCACAGGCTCTCAAATCTTCTTTAACATTTTAACATACAAAAATTCTTTTATTGAGTACTGATTATCATCCTAACTTCTTTCAGGCTCTAGAAATAGAGAAAAGCATTATTCTATGCCCTTCAGAGACTAATAAAAAACTATACAAATTTTAGAGAGTATTAAAAATTATACACAAAGCTTTGGAGCTAATAGGCTTCGTGAAACATTTTACAATGCATGGTGTTCCATTATGTAAGTTTTAAAGGCCAAACACCGTTTTAAGCATTTTATCACATCTTAGCTGGAACAAAGAGCCTTCTGTCAAAGGGGAAAAAAAGGAAAAAACAAAATACAAAATAAAAACAACTTCAAACCATAGATGAAGCTAAACAGCTTCACCTCTGATCTAATTTTATTATATTATTAATTAACTTACATATAGCTTACTATTTACTGGACCTTGACTTAATCTTCTTAGACATATTTACATGGTTGATCCAATATGAATTAATTCTTAATTTGAATTATAGCAAATTTTCCTCATGAGTCATTGTATTGAATAATGTTGGGACAATAGCACTGCAGGAGGCTGGGAGAAATGTGTTCCAAAGTTTCTGAAGGGTCCTCTGTGCATCACACACCAACCATCTTGGCGGCCTCAGATCTGTGTACTACTGCCTCTATTTACATCTCCCATCCCTCCTTCGTTTCTCCAAAACACAAGAATCAGAGACATGGAGTGTTCTTCCAGTCTGAAAATTGACACCTAAGATTTATGAAGATAATTTTATATATCAAACTCTACTGATTGCTGATAGCATAATTCAACACAAGAGGGACATATGTAATTTGAAAACTCATTTTCAATGCACTTATTATTACTTGAGTTAATGATTAATAGATAGTGCAAGAATAAAATATGCTGAGAATCATGATTATATTAAGATTGACTCACTCTTTTTTTGTTCTTCTAACAGGATACATGTCAGGGTTGTACATATTTGTCCAAATGCACAATTGGTTCTTAGGCATCCTGTTCTCTTTCTCAGGGATTTTTGTATGGAGGCTTATGTAAGGCTTTCTTTTTTTCTTTCTATTTACAGGCCAAAGCTCCAATTAGAAATAAAAAGTTTGAAAGACTACATGAATATGCAGAATTGTATTTTTTACTTGTTTATTTAATTTACCTTAAGATGTTATTAGTACAGTTTTTTAAAAAAAAGTAGAACATTTATCGACTTTAAGAAGAAGTTAAAACTATTATAAAGGAGGAGTGAATCAATTGTAAATGAGTTAGTGTAACTGAGGGAACTATGAATCAGATTTGAGTAAATTCTCTTCTTTCTTGGCCATCTGCTCAAGAGCCAGCTCCAAACTTAGGAATAAACAAAAATAAAATACAATTGCATATGCAAAGAATCTCAAGAACGCTAAACTAAAAATCAAATGAAGGGTATCTTGAAGGCTTGCCTAATTCTTCTGTTTCCTTAAGACTAAGCAGAAACCATATGGCTCATCTAGTTCTCATCCCCAAGGTGACTTCTCCCTTTTCTTCCAAGGGCATTCATATTTGGTGTCTTCAGGTGTTGATAAAATTTTTAATTTTTGGAAGTTAATTAGGATCTTATATTCAGCAAATGGCGCTGAATCTTAATAGGGCCTAGTTACATTTCCCTTCTTTGTTGCATTTTTGGGAACCTGAAGGTTTTTGTCTCTTACTCACGGGCACAGATTATGGTATACATCTTCCAGGCAAACCTTGAACAAAAGAATGTATGCTTGCTGTAATAATGCAGCTCAGAATGAGCAAACACAGAGAAATTATATTTTCTAAAATGATGGCTATGAAAAAGTAAAACAGGCATAAACCTAGATAATGGAATTTTACCATCTTACTAGCATTCCACATACTTTGAAGGTCTACATTTTTAGTCAGGTGATGTTGAGAAAAGTAGAAATGTCTTCAAACTTTCTAGAAATTACATCGAAATTCCTAATTAACATTCAGTTTTTTAAAAACAGTAACAGTAAGAAAGTAAAGGTCCATTCCATTAAAATGTCTTGGGTAGACTGAATTGACTACTTATAATTGAGCAATCAGGATAATTTTCTGAATAAGTAGTTCATAGTCATTGTGGTTATCCACTGCTGAAAACTCTACTCCTTTCTTCATTCTCAGATTTTGGGTTACTGGAGAATCTATACTATGATAAAATGATATTTTAAATTCTCTATACAGAGCCAGGTTTAAGATTTTTATTTCAGATACCAAATATCCTGAGCATTGTCATGAATTGGATTTTTCATTTCTGCCCAAGTCAGCATTGGAAGGCAGAAATCCTCAAATTATCTTTCTCATCCATGCCCAACATCTTCTAAACTGGTTTCCAAGACCTAGAAAAATAAAATCTAGGAAGTGAGTAGCATCTTTAGAACAGGAGAAGTAACAGGATTGATTTAGAAGTAAATGAATACAGTGTAATATTCATAAGGGTATAAGTGACACTCTTAAGAGTATCATAAGGTCATTCATAAGGGAATGTCTTTATTTTTTGAACTTGTAGCAAATGTACAAACAACTTAAATATTTATTTGTGATAGAATGGAATAATATACTTCATAATACCTGTGCAATGAAATCCTACAGAGAAGCGAAATAAATAAACTATATATGCATGTATCTATAGCTAAATTTCAAAAATGCGATTATAATAAATTAAAATTCAGAAGGATATATAAAGAATGACAATATTTTCATGAAGTTCAAAATTATGGCAATGATTACTATATACTGATTAAGAATGATACATGTAATTTTAGTTACATGCATGTAAATAGAAATGATAAATACCAATTCACAATATTGGTGACAGGGAAGAAAGACAATGCAATAATTTTCATTTGCATTTGTAATCTTTATTTCTACATTTTATATAAGATATTTATTAAAAATAAGAAATACAACCACAGTTATATAAATTAAATGGGTAATAAATGGCAAATATATACTAGGATGCATAATATATTTTGGATCTTAGCTAATGGTGAAGATGAAAAAATGAAGGATTTTCTTGTTTGGTCATTGAATATTAGTATCTCAAGGCCCAGCCAAATGATACAGGCATACCTTGGAGATTTTCTGAGTTTGGTTTCTGACAAGTGTAACAACCCATTTATCACAATAAAGCAAGTCATACAATTTTTTTTTGTTTCCCACAGCATATAAAAGTTGTGCTTACACTATACTGTAGTCAATTAAGTGTGCAATGGCATTGTGTCTAAAGAAAACAATATATATGCTTTCATTATAAATACTCTATTAATAAAAAATTCTAATGATCATCTGATCCTTCATCAACTTGTAATATTTTAGCTGGTGGGATCTGGCCTTGATGTTGATAGCTGCTGACTAATCAGGGTGGTGGTTACTGAAGTTTGGGGTGGCTGTGCATTTTTTAAAAATAAAGCAACCATGAAGTTTGCTGTACCAAACTTTTTCTTTCATGAAAGATTTCTATGTAGCATTTGATACTGTTTGATAGCATTTTACCCATAGTAGAACTTCTTTCAAAATTGGAGTCAATTCTCTCAAACATTGCAGTTATTTATTAACTAATTGGTATAATGTTCTAAATCCTTTTGCTGTCATTTCAACAATGGCATGAAAACAGCATTAGTCTCCTTGTACATCCTCATCAGAACCCTTGGATGATCAGGCGCATTGTCAGTGAGCAGTGATATTTTGAAAGAAAATTTTTCTGAGCAGTAGTTCTCAACAGTGGGCTTAAGCTATTCATTAAATCAGGCTATTATTCATGCATTGCTTTTCTATTTATAAACCACAGGCAGAATAGATTTAGATAATTCTTAAAGTCCCTAGGATTTCGGAAGTGATAAATGAACATTGGCTTTAACTTAAAGTCACCAGCTGCATTAGCCCCTAACAAAAGACAATCTGCCCTTCAAAGCTTTGAAACCTGGCATTGACTTCTTTTTAACTATGAAAGATCTAGATGGCATCCTCTTCCAATAGAAGGCTGTTTTATCTACATTGAAAATCTGTTGTTTAGTGTAGTCATCTTCATAAATTACCTTAGTTAGATCTTCTGGAAAACTTACTGCAGCTTCTCCATCAGCATCTATTGTTTCACCTTGTACTTTTATGACAAGGAGACAGATTTTTAAAAATTTAAACCTCATGAACCAACCTCTACTAGCTTCCAGCTTTTCTTATGAAACTTCCTGACCTCTCTCTGACTTCGTAAAATTAAAGAGTTAGGATCTTCCTCTGGATTAGGCTCTGGCTTAAGGGAATGTTGTGACTGGTTTGATCTTCTATCTAGACCACTCAAACTTTCTCTGTGTCAGCAAGAAAGCTATTTCACTTTATCATTCATGTGTTCACTGGAGTAACACTTTTTTATTTCCTTCCAAAACATTTCTTTTCATTCACAACTGGGCAAACTGTTTAGTAAAAGAGACCCAGCTTTTGACCTATCTTAGCTTTAAACCTATCTTCCTCACTGAGCTTACTCATTTCTAGCTTTTCATTTAAAGTGAGAGATGTGTGACTCTTCCTTTCAGCGGAACGCTTAGAGAACACTGGAGGATTATTAACTGACTAATTTCAATATTGTGTGTCTCATTAAATTTGAGACCTGAGGAGAGAAAGAGAGATGGGGGAATAACTGGTCATTGGACTAATTAGAACACATATGACGTTTATCGATTAAATTTGTCATCTTATATGGGTGTCGTTTGTGGTGCCCCAAAACAATTACAATAACCACATCAAAGATCACTGATCACAAATCAACATAATAAATATAATAATAATAATGAGAACATTTGAAATATTGTAAGAATTACCAAAACGTGAATTAAAAACATAAGCATTTGCTGTTAGAAAAATGGTGCTTCTAGACTTGCTAAACACAGTGTTGCCACAAACCTTCAATGTGTAAAAAATTCAATATCCACAAAGCACAATAAAGTGCAATAAAATGAGGTATGCCTATATTTTAATTTTGTTAAAAATATTTGAAATGAATTATTTCCTTCCCCATTATTTTCTGCTTAAATACTCACTGCAATAGTTAGTGTCAGCTTCATATATCAAAAAATGTATAGTAGAAGTGTTTAATATATGTGCCTTTTTGTTCTTGAAAATATAATTTCACTAGCTTGTTGAAATTACAAAGTTTGGGGATCTTTACAGCACTAATCTCTAGCACCTCGAGTTTATAATCCTCCTTCTCAGGTTCCAAGATGATGGCTGTAGTACTAATAATTACATCCACATTTTGGTCCAGAGAAGAAAGGAGAAAAAAAAGTTTCAGGACGTCTTCCAGAGTGTGCAAGCAGTATTTCTGCTTATATATCCAGGCATATTTTTTGTCACTTGACCACAGAGATTGATAAGGGAGGCCAGGAAGAACTATAGTCATTAAACTGAGTATATTTCTACAACACACTTGGGATTCAGATTTTAAGGATGAGAGATAAGAATGGGATAGATGCTGCAGCCATTGTCACACCAACCAAACAGCATTCTCACTACCTGTTCTTATTATGTATTTATGCATAGTAAATCACCCTCAAACTCATGGATTAAAGCAATAGTCTTTCATGCTGAAGATCCATGGGCCAAGAACTTAGTAGGATTCAGCTGAGTGTTTCTTCTCCTCCAAGGTCAACCAGGGTCAGCTGATGACATTCAGCTGGCAGGGGGCTAGGCTGGAGAATCCAAAAAGGCTATATTCACGTCTGACACTTTCACGGGCATAGTTTGAAGGTTGTTCTGAGTTTATCTGTATTCTCTCTCTCTGTATTCTCATGATTTCCCCTCATTATCTAACTACTTTACTGGGTAGCTGCTCTATGATATGGTGACTGACTCCAAGAGTGAGTATTCTATGAGAAAAGAAGCGGAAACTGCCAGGTAACTAAGACTAAGGGTTTTGTTTTTGTTTTTGTTTTTATAATAAAGGTTTATTTCTTACTCATAACTATCCTGTCGATAATTTTTAAAAATCCTGTCAAAGACAAAACTAAGACTTGGATAAAATTTAAAAAGTTTGTTTATTCATAAACTTGGGCAAGAGAACCCATCTGCTAATTTCCTTTCAGCTGGGGTTCAAAGGTGTCAGAAAGGAAAGTTTTAACAATATCATGAGACAATTTCTGATAGGCAAGAGTTCTACTGAAGTGATATTTTGGAAGTGAAAGAGGCTCTTCTGTGGGTCTTTAGCTGCATTTGACAGCTTTTGATTGGCTGCAAGGGATTAGCTAGCAGTTTTAAGCATTTCAAAAGAGGAAGGTTTGTTTAATGTTAGTTTTGGCAGGTTTGTTGAGACTGATTATTTCTTGTAAAAAAAAAATGAGGGTTCATGGAGTGCTGTTTTGTGCTCAATCTGTCACCATGGTTCTTAGGGTGCCATGGCAGGGAATTTCTAAGTCCAAGAAATGGACTGAATGGCTGAATGGCTGAATGGCTTTCCTCCATGTGATGATTCTGGGATCTAGCCTCTTTCCTTTTATGACTCTCCTACTATCTTTTAGGTTCAGTAAGCAGATGAGAAAAGAAATGGCATGCTACTTCTTACAAACGCCAAACAGGAACTAATACTTATCACTTTGGTTTATATTCTGTAGGCAAAATCTAGTTCTTTGGACATAATTAGATGCAAAGAATGCCAGGAAATGTAGCCCTTGCTGGCT
Organism: Tarsius wallacei; assembly: GCA_963574415.1. Taxonomy (NCBI): domain Eukaryota; kingdom Metazoa; phylum Chordata; class Mammalia; order Primates; family Tarsiidae; genus Tarsius; species Tarsius wallacei. The sequence goes on from CAUYQG010149343.1 coordinate 18,804, forward strand.
AACAGACTCCCAGTGACTTTTTCTCACAAAGGCAGAACATCTATTTTGGGTAAACAGTTCATATCTACCATGTCTGCCACACATCCCCACTAGACTTTGAGTTTTACAAAAGAAAATACTATTTATTTTCATTGCTTAGAGAAGGAACAATGTACAACATTGGTTGCTCAAAAAGTAGTTGAATGATTAAATCAATAAATGTTCGAATGCTCTATCATCTGAAAACTCAGAATCAGTAATATTATTTCTATTGCTGGAGATTAACTCAAGTATATTAAAATTATCATTATTTTAAAGTTCTTTTTATTTTAAAGATATGAGGTACAATCCAGGGTTAGGTATACAAATGGTCATCGTACAGGTAATGTTTGGACCTCATTTTGTTCTCCATTTCACCTGGTTTGAGATCAGGTATGCTTATTGATGAAGTGTGCCTGGCAGTTTCCCACTACTGCCAATCCCTTTCTTATAGTATTATGGTAATTGTTCAGGGTTGACTTATGAATGAGAATGTGTGGTACACAATTCTTTGTTTCTGTGATAGATCACTGAGTATTATAGAATCTGAATTCATCCAAGTTGCTGCAAAGTTCATAATTTTGTCCTTCTTTATGACTGCATAATATTCTATCATGTGCTTGTGCCACCTTTTTTTATCCAGTCTACTTTTGATTAGCAGCATGGTTGGTTCCATGTTTTTGCTATTGTGAATAGTGCTGCATTAAACATGCATGCACAGGTATTTTTTTGTAGAATGATTTCAGTTCCGTCAGGTATATTCCCAGAAGGGAGACTGCAAGGTTGTGTGGAAGGTTGATTTTTAGATCTTTTAGGAGTTGCCGCACTGTTTACCACAGAGATGGTACTAGTTTACATTCCCACCAACCATGTGGAAGCATTCCCTTTTCCCCACAGCCTCTCCATCATCTGTTGTTTTTTGAATTATTGATGATGGTCATCCTGATTGGAGTTAGGTGGCATCTCAGTCTGGTTTTAATTTGCATTTCTTTGTTGATTAGTGAGGCTGAGCATTTTTTTCATGTATCTGTTGGCTGCTGGTATGTTTTCTTTTGATGTGTCTATTCATATCTTCTGCCTACTTTTAAATAGGACTCTTTTTTTTTTCTTTTTGGTATGTTTGAGTTCCTTGTAGATGCTAGAGTTTAGGCATTTGTCAGATATACAGTTGAAAAATATTTTTTTTCCCATTCTATGGGCTGCCTCCCTACTCTCTTGATGGTTTCTTTGACTTTGCAGAAGCTTGTCAGTTTGATGAGGTCCCTCTTGTCTATCTCATCTTTTATGGCATGGGCATTTGAAAATTTGATAAGGGATTGGTTGCAATTTCCATAAGCATGTTGTCTGCATTTTCTAAGGTTCTTATAGTTTGGACTTTGATCCATTTAGAGTTGATTTTTGTGTATGGTGATAGGATGGGTCTTGTTTTAATC
>CAUYQG010149344.1:0-12370 GCA_963574415.1 Tarsius wallacei
TGAAAGAGGACTGGATAAAAAAAATGTACATATACATGATGGAATATTACGCAGCCATAAAGAAGAACAAAATCATGAACTTTGCAGCAACCTGGATGGACTTAGAGTCTATAATACTGAGTGATCTTTCACAGAAACAAAAGAACTGAGTATCACATGTTCTCACTCATAAGTGGACCTTGAACAACTATCATAATACTATAAGAAAAGGACTGACAGTAGCAGGAAACTGCGGGAGTTGGGGGGGCGGGGAGGTGAGATTGGCAGTGTGGGAATCTGCCTGGGGAAGGCAGGGGGCACACCTCATCAACAAGGGTACCTGCACAGTGAATATTTGTATAACTAACCCTGAATTGTACCCCACAATTTTAAAATTTAAAATTAAAAAATGTTTTTTAAAAAAGCAAATGTTGGTGTGAGGAAAAAGGAACAATTATTCATGGGAATATAAATTGTATAGGAAACAGTATACAATTACCACATGACTCCGCAATCCCTCTTCTGGATATATACACAAAGAATTGAAATCAGGATCTCAAAGAGATATCTGCTTTCCCATGCTCATTTGTGCATTATTCACAATAGCCAAGATATGGAAACAACCTAATGTCTGTTGACAAATGAATGGACAAAGAAAATGTGCCTGGGCACCTTGGCAAGACCTCATCTCTACAACAAATAAAAAAATTAGCCAGGCTTGGTGACGTGCACCTGGAGTTCCAGCTCCTTGGAAGGCGGAGGCGGAAGGACTGCCGGAGCCCACTTGGTCGAGGTTGTAGAGCATGCCACTGCAATCCAGCCTGGGCGACAGAGTGAAACTCCAATTCAAAAAAAAAAAAAAAGCCCAGAAAATGTAGTAAATACATACAATGAAATGCCATTCAGCTTAAAAAAAAAAGAAAGAAAATCTTGCCATTTGCAACAATATGGATGAACCTGAAAGGCATTATACTAAGTTAATAAGCCAGAAACAGAAGGTCAGATACTACATGACACCACTTACAAGATGAATCAAAAATAGTCAAACCCATAGAAGTGGAGGGTGAAATGGTGGCTGCCTGGGGACACAGTGGAGGGGAAACGGGGAAGAGTCAAAGAGCACAAAATTTTGATTATACAAGATGAGTGAGTTCTAGAGATTTACTATATAGTATAGTGCCTATAGTTAACAACACTGTATTGCATATTTAAAAATTTATTAAGAGGGTAGATCTTATGTTACATATTTTTATTTTTATCACATAAAGATAATAATAATAAAGAAAGCAGGAAAAACTTTTAGAGGTGATGATGAGGTTTACATCATACATTATGGTGATAGTGTTCCCGGTGTATATTTATCTCAAAACTCATCAAATTGTATATATTAATATGTACAGCTTTTTGTATGTTAGTAATATCTCATTAAAAAATAAAAACAGAATATTTGTACATTACAAGTGAATAAGATAGATCATATTTGAATGAAAAAAAGAGTAAAACTTGACACTTGGATGCTTTTTATTTATGAAAAGGTATCTAGTCTATCATAAGACAGAAAAAGAACTCAAACCATAGCCTATTTTCTGAAAAGGGAAAAAGAAAATGCAGAGATGTTATTCTTTCAAAAGATGTTCTAGTAACAGTTATCTAAGGTTTAAAAATATTTCCTCATACAAAGTATAATCAGAGAAACTTTAAAAATCAAGTAAAAGACAAGGTGTATGGTATGCTTTATTTGCTCAGCCCTAAGCATACCTTGAATCACTTATATTCAACTAATTGCTCATCTTTTTATTCAAGTATGTCCAATTAGGCTACCTGAAAGATAAACTGGTAGGCATAATTTTAAGTGAATAAAACATTCAGACAATACAGGTAATTCAACATTAAGCAAATATTAATCAAAGTATGTTTTCCCTTAGATAACGTTCTTAAGATTCTATGGCAGGATTAATAAGATCTTATGAAAAGGAAAAATATTGCCGAGCTTTAATCTTAAAAATTTTATTCTATTATGAGGAATAGTTAATCTTAAACAAAATTAATTAGTGAATTCGATCAGCATAATATCCAACTGAAGACAAAGAGTCAAAGCCATTTATTTAAGTCACAAATCCAGACTAGAAGGATAGGCAGCTCTGACTATTATATACTCTAATTAGAATAGAGAGGAGTGCTGAGATTAGTTTAAAATAAAGTCAACAAAAATTTTTGGAAAAAAATTAGCACAAGTTATGGGAATACATATTTGCGAAACTACAAAGATAGTTTTACCACTGCAACATAAACATATTTATATAATTGTTCATTCTTTTTCCTCTTTGGCAGTAGCTAAATAGATATTAAATTCTCATGAATTTTTGTAGTAATCCTATGTACTAATGCATAAAAATAGCACTGCTTTCAAGCAACAGGAAGAAACAGAGACAAAATTGAATATTGAGCATATGCTGTTTTGTACCATCTTTTTAGTCTAATGTCTCACCAGGGAAAAAATATACAAAAAAGTTGCAAAGTCCTCTACCTATTACAGGAAGTCCTACAAAAATTATGTTCGCCTAACAGATGGGAATATTCATTGTAAGTCTATTGTTTATAAACACACATTTTTAGGCAGACAAATTTTCCTGGCTCTTTATAAGAAAATATGATAAAATCTTAGCACCATATGCCACAAAAATATAGAAAATGCCTGTTCCTATTTCAAATCAACACAACAGAGAATGTTTGCATTCACTGTATTAAGGAAGAATTCTACTCAAATAACAGAATGTTTTCCAGGGCCAGTTTATCATCAGGAATGGCAAAGAAAATCAAACACAAAATCCCAACAAAACTAAGAGTCTGAAGGTCCATATCTGATAAGTAGGAGAATGCCTTAGATATGAGCTGTTACTCTGAGTGGGCCACTGGAACAACCCTAGAATTTCTCTAGGAATCAGCATCAGGTCCATCTCAGCCCATGGACAATTGCTTAAAGTGGACATTTGAGTTTTGGGTTTTTTTTGTCTGCCCAGCATCTGGACCACTTCCCTACATTTGGAGAATTTTCCACTCTAGGGGTTTTGGTGGAGATAGAGCTTATCTCAAATTAAAGGCCCAAAAGACAACTTAAGGATATTCCCAAACTCCTGCCTATACAGGGACCAGGTATCAGACACAGCAGGGCCAAATAGACAAACATACCCTGAATTTTTAAATCTGAGGCTGGTCATGCCCAGGAAAAGAGCCGAGGGAGAACTCATCTGATAGCAGTGGTGGTGGGGACACAGTGGAGCCCTGGGCCAGGGCAAAAGTGTGAGTGTTCCAGTGCCAGTGGGGCAGTGGCTCAAGCAGTGACATCCAGTGTTCAGAGGTGCCAGCAGCGGGACCTTCTCAGGACTGGAACTTGGGGTGACTATGACTCTCTATGTTCCTGCCCAATCTGCAGACTGCCTAGTGATACTGAGAGCAACCCAATCTCTATGCAATTAACACTACAGAAAGTTTTGTTTCTGTGGTGTAAAAACTCTTCAAAATTCTACACCACAGAAAATAGCCAGAACAACTTTGGCTAAATGTATTCCAAAGTTACTCGGTAATCACTAAGGTCACAGAAAAAGCTAAATAATGCCTCATTAAATAGTATCTTTAAAAAAAGACTTCCCAATAAAGCACTAAAAATCATTAGGTAGGGTATGGTGGCTCATGCCTGTAATCTCAGCACTTTGGGAGGGCAAGGTGGGAGGATTGCTTGAGCCTAGGAGGTTGAGATCAGCCTAGGCAATATGGCAAGATTTCATCTATATAAAAAATAAAAATTAAAAAAAAAAAAAATAGCCGGGCATGGTGGTGCACTCCTATAGTCCCAGCTACTCTGGAAGCTGAGGCAGAAGGATCAGTTGATCCCAGGAGGTTGAGGCTGCAGTGAGCCATGATGGTGCTACTGTACTCCAGCCTGGGCAATAGAGGAAGATGCCAACTCAAAAAAAAAAAAAAAAAAATTACTAGGTGATAAGGAATCCCAAAAAACTGGGACAACTTAGCTTGTTATAAGGAGCTTTCCTGAACTTGAAAAACTCAAATTTTAAAAAACCTCTGACAAAATACTATTTAGCTTTAGAATAGTTACTGTTAAGCAGTCCTTTCCAACTGTTAGATACTATGACTAAACATTCATGTCACAGTGACAAACCACATCTTCAGTATAAAGGAGAAAATTTAAACCTTTCCCTATGTGGTCAGGGAACATCATAGTAATTTCCAAATCTATTAAAATTATATGTAAGATTTATCTCTTTCCATGACAGGGGGAGTCCATCAACATCCATTTTATGCCACTGCTAACCTCGCTTATTAACAGACAAGACTATTCTCTACAACTATAATTTTTATGCTGGTATGAAAATAATCTACTTTGCATGAAAATAAACAACCAAGTTCTATACTAAGCTCTTATATCTTGGCCCAAAGTCTATACTTAAAGTGAAAAAAGAGTTTAAAAGATATAACTGTAAGCCATTTATATCCTTCTTTGAAGCAGATAAATTCTCTTTTGTGGAACAGAATGATAAATAATTGTTTTCAACTGTATTTTTATACATTTCCTATATAAAATTTTAAAAATTACAATAATCTAAAGTGGGATGAGTCTATAGCTGGTATTTTCCTAAAGCAAAATAATGAAATGAAAAATCCAGACTAAAATTTGTTAAGAAAGAGATACAGATGCAATTTGAAAGTTGTATACAGCTCACTAATAGGTCCCAGACATTGAGTGAGTCAAGGGTTATGTTCCTAATTCCTTTAAAAGAGTTGGAATAATCGGTATAAAGCCAAATAAACAGTATGGTAAAGATGGAAGCTATCCAATGAAAAAAACTGTATTTGTGTAAGCTATCTGATCTGGGTTTTATTTATTTCAAAATTTACAATAAACTGAGAAGGGCAATAAACAGGCCCCTGTTGTGATGGACTGTGGGTCTACAGAATTGGTAGCAGTTGTTTCAGAAACATGCATCTGGGGAATATAAACCCTTCAGGGATCAATATATGCTAAGTTTCCACATCTTTTTACTGATATCATACCATCATACCATGAATAGCAACATTTAAATTTATCTTCATTAATAGTTATAAAGCCAATTCAAAGATTTAAGAATTAATGCTGAGAGGTTCCTAAGACTTCTCTTTTGGAATTCTGGTTACATGATCTTCCCTAACATAAATACTACTTTGGAGATCATTCATTCTTCATTTATTCCTACTTTTCCTCTTCAAGTCGGAGGCAGTAAATGTGAAATCCATATTTAGTGAAGCATAGACACATAACTGGAACCAGTCTGTCAAATCTATTGCTAGGATTAAACACTCTCTCAAGTCAATGACAAAGAAATTTCAGAAAACCTCTGGGAAAGAGGATGCTTATTTTTTTTTTTAGGGCTAAAAATATTTTACTGCATGTCTGTTTACTTAATTCTTTATAAAGCAAAGTTCTCTATGGATATAAAAAATGGGAGTCATTATATCAAGGATTAAAGTATGAAAGCAAATGCTAGTTTCTACACCGTCAAAAAATTTCATACCAAGACATAATGGAAAAAGAACCTACACTCTCCATTAAGTATTACAATATAACCATAAGTGAATTAGAAACGTAAATTTAAAAGGCTTCCATTTGTCTCATTTGGAAGCATTTGTCAACAATGAATTATGTTACAGATTAGTTTAGAAATTGCATCTAAAGTTTTTTGCTTAGCTTCCATAATGATCCCTACACAAAAGGACCAAGAAGGATTAATTATCTAAATCCAAATCACATCCAATAAGAACTTAAAAAGGTCTAATGCTAATTCTGCTTCAGAGATTCTTCAGAAACAATCATATCTGCTATGACCACAAAGAGTTGAAAAAAGCAGTAACACGAAGGCCAAAATAAGTACAAATACCACACAGCTTTGTGAGAGGAATATAAACATAAGGCCATACCACATTAATATTACAGATCTCAATCAGATGTTGTTCTTGTAAACTAAGCACGGCACAGAGGACAGGATCGATGAGGAGTTAATTAGTAGAAGAGAATTAACACAAACCAAGGTTCGGAAAACTGAAGTTGAACATCAAAATGGAACAACTAGAGGAATTAAGCCCTTTGTGGGAACATGTAGATGGGAATCACCCTTGGTTTGGTTGTAGGATGAAAAACCAACTGGTTATGTTTCACCTAAGAAAAGAGTTCTTGACTTAACAGACCCCTCTTAGCAAGTATAGAGAGACTGCAGCAGATTTTGCATGTAGAGAATCTTTCCCATGGCTTAGTGATGAATTTTAACTATATGATTTATCTTAGGGTCTCAGGCCTACAGCATATAGCCAAGGAATTAGTTGGAGACAAACAGGCATGTTAATAATATTGAGTTTTCAAATATATAAGCACAGTATATCTGCCTATTCATTTAGATCTTTTATTTCTCTCAGCATTGTTTTATAGTTTTCAGGTAAAGATCTTATACATTCCTTGCCAGATTTATTCTTAAGTATTTCAGATTTTGGGGGCTATCTTAAAGTTTAAATATATATAGTATGTGTGTATACATATATATATAATTTTTAGATATTTTGCTAGTATACAGAACTATAATTGATTCTTATATATTGATCTTATATCCTATAACACTGCTAACCTCACTTATTAACAGTTATAAATAGATATCACATTTTCTACACAGGTGACCATGTCACTTTACTTCCTCCTTTACAATCTAGATGCCATTTATTATTTTTCTTCCCTTATTGCACTAACTAGTAACTCCAGTAATTGGGATTTGCAAATTTAGAAAATTTTCAGTATTACATATTCAAATATTTTTCTTGTTTCCTTTGGGGATTCCAATTTCACACATTGCACACATATTTCATTTATTATGCACTGAAGCTTTCCCATAACTCACTAATGCTCTTTTCATTATTTTATTTTTTCTATCTGCCTTTTATTTTAAATAGTTCTATTGTGCTTTCATTATTTTATTTTTTCTATCTGCTTTTTATTTTAAATAGTTCTATTGCCTCCTCATAGTTTCATCCAGTGTGTTTTTTTATCTCAGACATTATAGCTTTTATCTTCAGATGTTTTATTTCTGTTTCATCAATTTTTTATGTCTCTTTAACTTTGATCACATAAAACACAATTATAACTGTTTCACGGTCTTTCTCTGCTGATTCTCACACTGGTATTTGTTCTGGCTTGGTTTCAATCAATTGATTTTTCTCCTCATGCTTTCCTGACTCAATACATGCCTGATAATCTTTGATTAGATTCAAGATGACTTTCATCTTGTTGGGTGCTAGATATTTGCATTCCTGTAAATATACTTGGGTTTTGGTCTTTAATATTGTGAAGATACTTGGAAATAGTTTCATCCTTTTAGGTCTTGCTTTTAAAGACTTGTTAGGCAGAACCAGAGCAGGATTTGGTCTAGGGCTAATAATTCCCCATGGATCCAAGACGATTCTACATACTCTATCCAGTAAACCCATGAATCATGAGGTTTTTCAGTATGGCTGATGTGACAAATACCCTACTCAATCCTGTGTAAGCACAGGGAACTATCACCTCTAATCCTCTTGGGTAGTTCTTTCCCTGGCCTGGGGGGTGGTTTTCTCACATAAATGTGCTGATGAATATTCTGCCAAATACTGGAGGAAGACTCTCTTGAGGTCTCCAGAGTTATTTCTCTGTGCAACTCTCTCCTTTCCAGTATTCCTCCCTGAGAAATCTAGCTGCTTGATCTTTCCAAACTCTCAACACTCTTCAATTCAGAAAGTCCTCTAGGTTTTGTCTAGGCTTTCCTTCTTTGTGTCACAGCCTAAAAATTCTCTCAAGGTAGTAAGCTGTGGGCAATCATAAGGCTTGTTTTTCTTCCATCTCTCAGGGATCACAATCTTTTATTGCATGATGTGCAAGTTTAAAAAATAATTGCTTTATCTTGTGTCCAGTTTTACAGTTGTTTCAGGTGAGAGACTAAATCTGACCCATGTTACTTTATCTTGGCCCAGACTGCCAGATTTTACTAAAGCCCAGAGCAAGAGAGGACTTAGTAACAGAATTAGACTGAAGTTCTTGGAGTTGCTCTTTACTTGAGCCACATATTCCAGCATAGCTGATGTTGCCAGAGATATTTGTTGTGGATAAGACTGTTGTGGGAGTCTCTAGTAACCCAAAAGGAGAGTTAAGCACAGATCCTTAAGGTTCTGGAACAAGATTATGCCCTCTAGAGAAGGGAACTACATGTACTGAAAAACAACTTCTAGTATGCTTAACACAAACTAAAGACTTTGCCATAAGTATTAAGAAAATTGCAACTGGAGATAACCATTATGAGGGAACTACCAGGCCTGAGTTTATACATGAATCACCTTGATGCCGAAAATGGAAATGCCACACTACAGCCTTACTCTTCGGTAGCCAAAAGGAGCATAGTGGAGGAACATCCTTCCAAGTAGGCAGAGCTGCAAGTAGTATCTTCAGTCTTTAACTTTGAATAGGGAGAGGTTTGAGGGGGGAAAAACCGTTTAAAATAATAGAAAGAGACACTTGGGCAGTGACAAATGACTTGGCTGATGGGAAGGAGGCTGGGAGAAACATGACTGGAAATTCAGAAACAGGAAAGTCATATGTTAACAGACCAATAGGAATGGGTGTAACATGTAGACCTTTTAATATAACTAGAGAAAATCCACTTCAGATAAGGTACTCATCAATCAATTGTATAGGATGACTCAACTGTGAATGCCATTTAGATTTCTTCTCAACAAATGAAATGGGACATAAATTGGTCATATGTCAGCAAGAACTGAAGCTATGAATGGATCCAATAGCATCAGCTCCTCCTCACCAAAGCTTCTGGTTTTTGCTACTGCCAGCTGCCAACCTTACCAACAGTAGAGACTGACACCGAACCCGCAGGATAGTATTGAGTGGCCACCTGTGACTGGCTGATTACATCTAAGTCTTCTACTATGGAGGCATATAGTGCCTTATCCTTATCAGATTCAGTATCTTCTTTGTATATACATTTGCCCTCCCTACTCATTGACTTGGCCAGCACCAGAATCTAGGGGCTTGCAGAATACTCAATCTATAAGCATGGTAGCCTGCCCATCATTGTCTTTATTTATCAAGGACTCATTGAATTTATCGAAGTAAGTATGAAAATAGGCACTATATCAGGAAATCCAGTAGCCCTATATTGCATCTCCTGGAAACAGTCACACTAAGAGGATAATAGAATGGGGAACAACACCTGGTAGTGCTGGGTAGTGTTATATGTATTGAAACAGTGACCATAACTAAGGGGTCAATATATGATTGGTCCCTATCCTGGCAATCTATTTGTGTTTCCCAACTCTAGGCTCTTTTGGATTATAGGTCTGGGACCTTGGGGAAAACATTTCCCACAGGAAATAAAGGAAAAGATCCAGAGAACTTGAATCTGTAATTCACCCTGGTCACTTCATGCCAGTGGGCTGGTGAAAAAAGAAAGGAATTACTACACTGATGGAAGTAAATAACCCTAAGACACTAGTTTTGGGGCCATACAGTGGAAGCAAGGAAGAGGGACTTCACCAAGATATCTGTTAATGCTTCCAAGACCAGTTACAATTATAGCACCCATGACCCAACAAAAGCAAGGCAACTAAAAGCAAAGACAAAGGGCTGGGTCATCCTAGCAGCAAGCAAATTAGACCAGCCGAAGAACTAGTTGAGAGTTAGGCAAATCTAGCATGGGCTAGAGAAGAAGGATAAAATAAATGTCAGTTATAACCTTGAAATTTGCTCAAATAATAAGAAAAATAGCTTGTTCCATTAGCCCTCCTGAATAAAGTCTTTGTTGGAAACTACATCTGACTATCTTCTGGGAGGGGACTCTGATGGATTGGACTTAACAGCAGGTACAAGTAACACTGAGGGTTCAAGAAATGGACTCAACTTGATCTTCTTGTGCCCCACTTAAAAAATCCTTTTGGCTCCACGTTTTCCTTAGGCTACTGCCATGGTCAACAGTTCCCAGCAGCCTTGAGTGGCTTTAGGCTGGTGCAGTTGGCATCACCTTGCCTCAACTCCTGCCTCATATTTATTGTTTCTTGTCCTGAGGATTCTCTGGCACCACAGCCAGAATGGTTCACTGCATACTAATGTTTGAGCTGATTAGAAATGAAGGCTAATGACCATGGGGCCAAACTTTATCAATCAAGTATGGGAGATGGTAAATATGTGCCTCTTTCACCCTTCAGGATAGACATTTCTGAGATGCATTTCAGAAGTTCCAAGCAAGACTGAGCTTCAGTCACTTACAATGATCACCAACTTGATAATGCATCCTCATACTGGTTTTTCCTTCCTGTTTCATTGTCCCTGTCTTTACACTTGCTGCCTGGGACTGCAGACCCAAATAAAGAATCATGTGTAACCTCTGTCTCAGGCACTATTATCAGAGAATCTCAGGCTGTTAGAGAAATAGCTGTCTGATTTGTTGCAAATATTTTCCCGGTTTGTTGCTTGCCTTTTAACTTATTATATTATTTAAGCATACAAATACTATACAATTTTGCATACTTTACACAAAATTAGTATATTTTTGTAAATTTATCTGTGATCTATTTTTTGGTGAATTTTTTCAGTATTTTTATACTTTGTCCTGATATACTTTGAGATTATTCAAATATTCCCTTTTTCTAATGGTTCCATTTTTAAATTTACCTCTTCAATGCATCTAAATTTATCCTAGTGTTTAATGAAGATCTATTTTAAATATTTTTCCAGATAATTGATTTTTTTGCCATTGGTTTGAGAGCTCATTTAATTATATGTATTTTTATGTACATCATGGTGTGGCTCAAAATTCTCCTGTAGAATATTTTTATTTTTATACCACTAACATGTCATTTAATTATTGTGGCATTCTAATATGCCTTAACTCCTAGAAAGGAAAACTCTTCCCCATTACTTATCCAATGTTTTAAAGTTTTGTTGGTATTCTATATTTATACGTCTGGATGAGATTTAGAACAATTTCATCAGTTAAGTTACCTTCCAAAAAATTCCACTGGCATTTTTATTAAAACATACTATTAATATTTTCTTTAAAATCTCATTGATATTAAGTGAAATTCTATGATAATTTTGAGGGAACTGGTATTTTTACAATATTTAAATTTCCTATTTAGGACCTTCTTTTATATCTCTCAGTGAGGTTATATACTTCTCATGTAGGTTCCACTCATTTATTGTAAAAGGTATTCCCAGGTATTCCATCATTTTTACTGATACTATGAAATTTGTTTGCCTTTTTATAAAACATAAGAGAAAATAACTTTTCTTTTAACCATTTCTACTTTTACTGAAATAAAACAAGAATAAACATCCATCAAATTTCTGTTTATATATTGTTACAGAAATTGAACCATAAAGACAGTTCACATAAGAAAATTATAAAATTTATTAGCAGTTTAGAGTATATAATTACTCCTCTTGCTATAAAAAAATATTGCTCCTACCATTAAGAAATTGTCAGCATGCATGTGTGTGTGTACTGAATATAATTACAACTGATTTTTTTTAACCCCAAAGCAGAAAGTAATTTAGAGTAAATGCTTTCTGAAAAAAATAGATTCAAATCCATCTAAGACATCTATGAAAACTTGGTTTAATTATTGGCTTACTATCAATTTGCCAATGCAGTCACCTGTTCCTAAATGTAGATACAAGTACCAGTATGAAATATGACATTTGAAACTCACTGAAATTCACTGTGCAGTTTGTCACACACACAGCAAAGAAAATGCTACTTTTAGTAAAAGCTAGAAAAGGTGAATTTATATTATTTGCTCTTTATAGGGCTAGCAATTTCATAACTGACACCAAAGCAGGAAAAAGTAGAGAAGTCACTGTTAGGTAGGAAACAGTCACCATTTTCATAAAGTATCTATGTTTTTCAATCTGAAATTTAGAAAGGTCTCATGAAGGTTAACACATGACAGCTGATTTTATTTTATTTTTATTTTATTACTTTTTTATGGTTGTTCTTTATTTTATTTTATTTTTTTCTACAATACTTTTTTTTATTGTGATATTGAGGGGTACAGTTAAGGGTTAGGTACACAAATATGTCTCATTCAGGCACCCTTGTTGATAAGAAGTGTCCCCCCAATCCCCAGACAGGTATTTACTGCCATGAATCCCTTCCCCTATCCCTCCCACCCCCCTCATCGTTTCCCACCACTGTCAGTCATTTTCTTGTGGTAATACGTTGGATGATCAAGGTCTACTATATGAGTGAGAACATGTGAAACTCAGTTTTTTGTTTCTGTGAGAGGTCACTCAGTATTATAGACTTCAGTTCCATCC
>CAUYQG010149348.1:0-13546 GCA_963574415.1 Tarsius wallacei
GACCTCAGCCTCTGTGCCTTCCTGGAAGCCGTGATTCGGGGAAGCATGATTAAGGTGGCGTGTCGGTCCATGACCACCCTGGAAAGCGCTGTCTTTTGCAGTAGTTTCCGACGGATGCCAAGACTCGCTCAAGGTCTCAGAGCAGGCAGGTCATTCCACAAGATGTTAAAAAAATTGGTCTTTTGACCACCTGCCATCTTGAGCTTTTTCAATCCAATTCGGTTCAAACCCGATTCAACAAACAGCTTTAGAATGACTGGCAAGAACATAACGCATATGCGAGCACTGTGCGAGTCGCAGACGTTACACAAATGTAACGGACCATGAATGTATTATTGTCTTGTGTCGGGGGCTGGTTCCTGCAGCCTTACTTCTTCTCCCTGAGACGCACGATCCGAAAGGGTTACAATCCCAAGAACAGCTTCTTCATAAGCACAAAGAACTAATATTAGCAGATTGGGGTTTCTGTAAATATTCATTGTAATCTGTGACTTGGTGAGCATCAAATTCCACCCTCCCGAAAGCTGCACATTTATAACTTGTGAATTCATAAATATTTACGAATTCACACAATCATCACTGACAAATTATTTCATCTGACAGCTCCACACAGGCTCTGCCTGGTTTTGTGAAATTCTGATCAAATCTCGCAGAGAGTTCCCGGGTGACAAGCAGAGACCCAACATGGCTCAAATCGCAACCCGAGCCTCCAGACCCTAACGGGTCAGTAATGGATGTTCACAGCCACCACTGCCACCTGAGCCTGAGAAGGTTTGCTCTGTGTCGGGCTGCCAGTGTTCCCTACAACTTTACACACCGCGTCCTTGAAAGTGCCAAAAACGGGGCCTCCTTGTATGAGGGACACCAGCTTGGGAGCTGCCAGGCTGGGCTTGAGTCCGCGGCCGGCTGCCTGGGACCTGCGTGTTCCGTAAGGGGTTTCCAACCCTCGCCCGGCCTCGGTTTCTTGGCTTTGAGTTTGGGGTAATAAATGCAGCCACACCACAGGGTTAAGAGAGAGAAGCCCCTGATCCAGTAGGAGGTTCAATACAACTGGGTTTTATGATTGCGGTGGCAAACCACGATTTCTGGCACGACCTAGTTCTTGGCGATCGGAACGCGGGCCGAGAAGGAGTTGCTTGCGAGCCCCTTTCCCCTGCCTCTACAATGGCACTTGAAAGGGACACGTCTGTGGGTGGCTCTGATTGTTGCGACCCCAGCAAGACTCACGTGCCTCCCGCCCAGGGGTGGCGGATCACTCTGCCCGTCTACCTGCGGAATTATTCTTTCATCCATGCACCTTTGCAAGGACAAGAAATCACTCGTCTTTTTCTTTTTTCTTTTTTTTCAATTTGGTAAGCGAACATCATCCTGGTGGGAGAATCACTTGAGCCCAGGAACTCGAGACCAGCCTGGGCAGCATAGCGAGACCTCCAAAAAACAACAACAAAAACACCCTCCCGGTGAACATGAGTTCTCCTCCGATGGGTTGGAATAAGCTCCGGCCGTAGCTCACCAGGGCTGAGTGGGGATGCCTGAAGTCACCTGCGGCCTCTGCCTCCAGCCACTCAGCCCCCGCACGGAAGCGATGCCCTTTACCTCAGTGATGGCAGTCTGGCTTGACCTGTGACCATCACAGGGCCCTGCTGGGCCGTCATAAAGGCCAGACCGGGCCGCACTTCCCTTGGCCTAAGAGTCTGGCAGCTTCTCCCAGCACCCCAACCCACTCTTGCTCCTCCCGTGCACCACCCCCCAGTGCCCTAGCCTCACTCCCACCCCCGGGCTTTGCACATGCCGTTCCCTCTGCCTGGATGCGCTTGGCGCCAGGTCTCCTGTGAATGGCTGCCTCCTCAGAGAGCCCTTCCCACCCGCCGCCCACAGTCATCACCCGTCACCAAACTGCTCCCTTCCATTTTCATCATAGTGCTCACTAACGGAATTTCTTTCTTTTCTTTTCTTTTTTTCTTATGTTCTTTCTCTGTCCACTCACTATGTGGCCCACAGAGGCAGAATCTTGACTTTCTTAGACGCCGCTGTATCCACCCCACTTACAGCAGCCTCTGGCATATAGTAGGTGCTCGATAAATATCTGTTTGATTAAACACATAAACGAATGAGGTCACGCGTAAGACAGGCACAAGATTCAAATCGATGGCGTGCACACACTAAGCTCTGCTACATACGAGCTTTGTGACCTTGGGCCACTTAAACCCCAGCGAGCCTCCTCTGTGAAAAAAGGAAGCAGTCATTGGACTTATTTGCAGCAGGGTGGGACTTGCGAGGCACAGAATACATCAAGGATCTAGCCAAGTGCCCAAGTCGGGGAAGGGTCACATAGGGCTGGCGACTCCACTTTGTGGCCAGAAGGAGTACTGTGTCCCTCATGGGATCCTGGGTTTGGACATTCACAGTGCAGGGGCTTGAAGGCCCTGTATTTATTTTAGTTCTCCTGATCTTTCCCTCCACATCAGGTTTCTAAAAGCTTTCAAGCCTGTTTCTGGGAAACCCTGGCATATTTTGAGAAAATATGCTTGCAAGTTAATCGCAGCAGTGAGGCTCCCATAGGCACGGTGGGCTGAAGGCAGAAAGATGTCGCTAGACAGATGTGGACAGCAGGACTGGAGACGGGCCGGCCTTTAAGAGGACATCAACCATGGAGTGAAGTTTTGTGCTGTGAACTTTTCCGGCTGTAGACAAAGCCTCCGTGCGTGTGTGTGTGTGTTTGTGTGTGTGCATTCAGCACCATGTTTAAACACGGGTGTGTGTGGCAAGCATACATGTTTACACACATGCATTTTCCAAAGTTGCTTTAGGAAAAATTAAAGAAAAAAAGAAAAGATGTGCTTCTTGCTAAACTTTTGCAGTTTCAGCTTCTGCCTGTTTGGGTAAATTTGACAAGGCTTATCTCTTTTGTCTTCTCTCTTTCTTATTTTATTTTTTTTCTTCTCCAAACCCAGAAATTCCGTGAGAAGTGTTTTTAAGAGCGCTAACTGACAAGTGTACACATGCCGTCCGCAGCCAGGGAGCAAGGCGCGCAGTCGCCAACTTGTTAGACAGAAGCTAGATTACAATCATAAATAAATGATTTGCTGTCTCCTTGCATTCAGACTTGTAGCTTTTAAAGTGTGCCTGTCATCGCGGAATCAGATTTAGTCAAATGCTGTGTAACTGCAAAATTATCCTATCCTTACCTTTTTATTCTCCTTATAATGGACAGTTAAATTGGATTTTCAAATTTGAAGTGCATATGTTTTTCAAATCCCCAGAGGCTGTCTATTTTTTCATTTCTAAAGCAACTCACTAATGTTTATCATTACCACACAGAAATATTACAATTCTTAAGGGGCGCCTTACAAAATCAGCGCAGGAGAAATGTGCTTTATCGTCTCAAAATGAAACCAATTTCTCAGCTGATTTGCAATTTATTTACATGTTAGCATTTGATTTCCGGCTGATTTATAACCCCACACGGCTCTGTCTCCGGGTTTATTTAGAAAGCAGACAGCGGTGATCGGGAGGCTGTGAGTGCTGCGTGGCGTGGGCTGGAGTCTCCTGGGTTGGTTTCACCTTCTGCAAATCCAGTGCCCAGCGGCCGTGCGTACACAGGGTGCTAAGCCCAGCATGGCAAGGAGGTAGGGGGTTGAAGGACGGCTTTTCAGAAGGAAGACACTTGTCCCTATGCAGTGAACAGGGATTGGGGCGGAGGGGACGGCTGGGATATATTGTTGGGCTTGCATTCCTGGCTCATTCCCATAACTCTTATGGCTAATGTGACACTGACTTCAAGGGAGTATTGGAATTGACAGTGGAGAGTTTATTGGGGTTTATTGTTTCATCTATCCGACCATTTAGTCATCAATCCACTCTTCCAGCCACTCCTCCAGCGATTCCTCCATCCTTCCATCTACCCATCCTCCATATCTTCCTCCAATCCATCCATTCACCCGTTCATCCATTTGTTTTCCCCATTTCCTGCTGATCCACCCACTTATCCATCATCCATCCATACACTAAACCCATTATCCATCCATCCGTCCATCCATCCATCCATCCATCCATCCATCCATCCATCCATCCACTGACCCATTTATCTACCCATCCACCTATCCACCCCTCCAACCTTCCAACTACTACTCCATGCATCCACCCATCCATCTATCCATCCATTTATCCATGTTTCCATCCACTCCACACTCACCAACATAGGCCTTTGGATTGAGCTCTAGGGATTTACAAATGACCAAGAAGCTGCCACAGCGGCTGAGTGAAGGAAGCAGACATGCCTCTCATGGTCATCATGAAACTCAAATTGCTAGTGCATATAAAAGAACTCAATAAGCTGTAAATCACTTAGAAATACAACATACATGTGGACTACGCAATGGGTCAGATCAGCCTGCTTCCTTCCAGCTGTGGAACCACAGGCAAACAACTTTATCTCACCGAGCCTTGGTTTCATCCTCTATAGAATGGGGAGAGGGGGTAGCAGTAGTGAAACAACAACAACAACAACAACAACAACAACAACACCTGTCTGGCAGGGACAGAATTTGATGAAATAACTTGTATACAAAGGGCCAGCAAAATGTTGGGGCCATAGTCAGCACGCGATCAACTTTCTTCTTCTTCCTACTATTATGGTGGCCACCGTAATAACAAGGACAGACGTGAAAGAGCAGAGAGGACTTCTAAGCTGGGTCTGCAGAAGAGGGAAGTTCTCTGCCGCCAGAGGGGGTGACACGTCTAGCGGCGAGAGCAGCCTGCACAAGATTGTGGCCTGGGGGTGCCCCTGAGGCATCCACAGAAGGTGAGGCGTGTGTGGTGGGAGCGTGGTGCCCATGGGCAGATGCGGGGAGGGACGTGCATGGCCATAGCTGACCTCATAGGCCTTGTGGCTGGGATGCTCAGCTCTGGTTCCTGCTGGGGGCCACCGGAAACTGCTGGGCAGGCTCAATCAAGGACACGACCCTGGCCAATTAGCACCTCAGGGAGCTCTGCCACGCAGAGCACACACGTGGAGGCAGGGAGCCCAGGATGGAGGCTAGGGAAATTGTTCCCCAGGAGAGCCAATGGGGCAGGACCAGGGGCACTGGTGAGAAAGGGCAGACTCAAGAGACGGGTTTTTGAGTAGAATCAGCCAGGACTTGGGAGCCAATTGCAGAGAAGAAGGAGGGATAATGAGGGTTTCGCAGGGATCTCAAGGAGCACCCTATCAGAGACAAAATCCCTGAGACGGAGATGAATTTTCCTCCTCATGCTGCTTCTATCTGTCCATGCCATGCAGAGCGCCTTGGAATAAATTTGCATATATTTATGCTGCAGGCAGCCAGCGCTCAAAGGAGCATCTCTCTCTCTCTCTCTCTCTCTCTCTCTCTCTGAATGTGGACTCACATCCACCATGATTCCCTTCTGGGCAGAGACAGGAGCCAGGAACTTCCAAGGACTTCCTGTGTGAACATGGACACACCCTTCACCTCTCCGGTCTCTGACAGGATAAATCCATGTCTCTGGGGTCATTAATTTCAGGACACTGGGAGGAGGCTGAGCTGACAGAAGCTCAGTACCCTGATTTATAACTGGGGTATCAGTTAGGACAATTTATGCTTGGAGGAACAGGAACCCGGATTCAAATTAGCTTAAAAATGAAGGGTCGGAGTTCGGGGAACAGAAAAGTCAGGTTTCAGCTTTCCAGGGAGTCCGAGTCTGGCAGCTCCATGGAGGACCTCGTGGAGGACCCCATGATTTCTGTCTTATCTGTCTCTTGGGGTGTTAGCTTCACTGTAGGTCTGGCCACCTCCTGGCTGCCTCTGGCTCTTGGCACAACTGTGACCACCTGCTCTTGGGCTACCAGCAGGGGAGGAGGGGTGTGTTTCCATCTGGGCACTGCCCCCAAAGACCCAAGATCCCCTATGATTCTATGATTGGACAGCTCAGTTCCCACGTCCACCTGTGAGCCAATCTCTGTGGTCAGGGGGCCGGGACATGCTGATAGGCTCCTCCTAGGTGCTTCTGCCCTTAATCATGGAAGCCAATGCATCCCCCACTGAAACCTGGGCTTTGTATTCTCTTCTTCCCCAATCAGACAGAAATGAGATAGCTTCAAAAGCAGACACAGTCTCTGGGAAAACTGCCAGATTTCTCCACGCCCAGTGCACGGGAAAGTCAAGCCATGCCAGGGTTGACCCAGGAGCTTCAAGTATACAAAGGCCTGTCTCAGAGCTAGCTGCCTATGAGGAAGTAAAGACAGTTCCGCATGCTCCCAGCCATCTGGGTCTGTGGCATGCACTTGATGATCCAGTCTAGACTGCCTGAGGCCCTCCCAGCCACAAGCATCAGTCATCCTGTGCTGGAGGTTTGGAGTGGCAGGCTTCGAGCGGTGAGGGTGGGGTTCCAAGTCGGTTGTATCAGACAGGATAGGTCAGGGACCGCTGCAGTAACAAACGATGCCTCCCCCACGCCCCACATCTCTGTGACTTAATGGAGCCAATGCCTACTTCTTATTCTTCCAAAGTTCATGGTGAGTTTGGTTGACTCCTCAGGGAAAATTTCTTTTGCTCACCAAATCAACAGTCTGGGAAGTTTCAGCCTTATACACACATACTTCCACAGCAGGGACAGGAAGAATGGAGAGCAGACCTGGCTCTTAATTCCTCCTGCCCGGAAGTGAGACACAACCAATCTGCTTATGTGACTGTGCCCAACCTCAAGCAGTCCTCCCATTTTCCCTGAGGGAGAGGTGAATTGGAAACACGGGGCAGAAGTAATGACATCTGCCTCGCAAGATGGAGAGACTTGGCGCCTGGCTCAGACACACCTTCCGCGCGCCTCACGGTCATCCCAAAGGTGGGAAGATGAAAGCGTCTGTTGTTATCTGCTCTCCACCTGGTGTCTGGGATTAAGGGATGAACTGCCTTCTAGCAGTTCACATTCAACTTGGGGAGACAGGGCCAATCGTTAAAAAAGAGAGAGAGAGAAAAGTAATTTTAGAAGCTGCTTTCTGGGCTTATTGTGAAGATAAAAGGAGATGAAGTGTATGACGTTTCTGGCACGTCTCCCAGGAAGAATAAGAGTTCTATAAATACAAACTATTATTGCCATTTTACAGATGAAGCCACCGAGTCTCACCACGGTGGAGCGACACGCTCAAGGTCTCCCAGGGACGGGGCCCGATGGAGAGGTTGCAGAGTCCTCTGCTGGCAGCACTACCCTTGGCCTCGCTCCCATCCCGCCCCACCAGAATCCCGCGGTGCTCATTCAGACCAGCACTTCCGAGCTGCCTGTGGGGAACACCATGGATGCTGTCCCCGGGGGGCCAACGGTGAGCGGTTCTCTGCCAGCCTGCCTCTTCTCCAGGTTTGGATCCTGCAGACACGAGGATGCTGTGGCTCCTGTGTCCCTCCTGTAGGTAGCCGTGGTCTGAGGGAGGCGTTTGTCTTTCCAAGGTGAGGAGGGCGGTGCCGTCCCATTTCACAGCCAAGATGACCGTGGAAGTTGATGCCACGAGATGGCAACATTCTGAGATGACACATCCTGTGTTTCTAAGATTCCACCATTCCTCGGATCTAGGATTTGGCGTTTGGCCTCCGAGACTCCAGACCCGTGCTGTCTAAGAGAACTTCCTGCAAAAGCAGAAACATGCTGCATCCATGTTCCCCCACACGGTAGCACGGGGGCCACCATCTTCATGTGGCCGTTGTGCACTGGCGTGTGACTCGTGTAAAGGAGGAACTGAATGTTTATTTTGGGTCATTGTAATTAATTTGAAACAAAAAGCACACGCAGCCAGTGGCTACTGTTCTAGGAACCCAAACTCCACACCGGCTTATTCCAATTTTCCATGTGGGTTGGGTCCTCCTTGCCCACAGGGAGTTGACAGAAGACGTTCTCAACAAGGCCACCATCCCAGCTTGGGTCACCTGATCTGGAATTCAGTCAATGAAACATGAATTTGATGTGTGTCCGTCAGGATAGAGCAGGTTGGGCTGCAGTGACAAGCAACCCCCGATTTTGGTGACTTGGAATCATTAGGTTCATTCTGGCTCACGTAGCATAATCCCAGGGTGGCAAGACACTCTGCTCCCCACAGTTAGCTGCGTGCCAGGCTAAAGGACAACCACGCTAAAGGTCCGGAGTGGGTGATCAGAGTGCCAGATGGAAGAGTGAGCTGTGGACAGCCTCTGTGCGTTGTCAAATTCACTCCGGATGGACGTGCCTGGATTCTGTGCCCAGCACGTTGGACTGGCCAGAGTTGTCCACACGCCCTTATTCCAATACAGGGGTGTGCGGGTACAGGAAGCCCAAACGACCTGTTCTGGAAGGGACGAAAACCCAAATTGTTTGGTGATCTGCACTAATGATTAAAAAGCATGCAAGGCCGAACGCTGGGATAAAACAAAGAGCCAAATCTGGGGGAAACCCAGCTTGGGATACTTAAAAGAGCACTGGACTTGGGGTTCCGAGACAGAGTAAGCCACATGTTCTGTGATCATCCACATACCCCTCCTTCTCCCTGTGTCTCTCAGGCTTGTACTTTGAAGAATAATGCCTGGTTTAACTTTGGTAGGTTAAAATGCACATATATGTATGCGTATATATAAGCGGACAGGACCACGGGCATTGTGGGGATTTTTCGCTATTATCTTTCTCTGTGCCTGATTGAGGCAGGACCTTGGATCCCTGAGTTAGTGGTGTGGTCTGAGTTGCTATTGGCCTTACATATCCATTCACCTCTTCTTCCTATCTTGAGAACATTTATTTTGGGAGGGAGTGGCCCCTTTTTAAAAAATAGAGATGGGGTCTCACTATGTTGCCCAGGCTGGAGAGCAGTGGATATTCATAGATGGGAAGATAGCTCACTGCAGCCTCAAACTACTGGGCTCAAGCGATTCCCACCTTAACCTCCCAAGTTGCTGAGACTATAGATGTTCGTCACCACATCTGGCTAAGTGAAACGAAGTTGTTCCCAAATTAAAAACAAACAGTTTACCCAGTTTTTTTTTTTTTTTTTGAGTTGGAGTCTCACTCCGTCGCCCAGACTGAAGTCCAGTGGCCACTCCCGGCCACCGCAGCCTCGACCTGCTGGGCTCCGGAGATCCTTCCGCCTCAGCCTTCCGAGTAGCTGGAACTACTTGCATGCAGGATTGTCATGTAAGGACTTCTAATAACTTGCAAGTGGAATGTGTTGGGTGCATCTTCCAGAAAAGACCCCTTACAAAGGAGGCGATCTGAGCTATCACGTATCCCTTTACAATCCGTCTCTCTCCTTTAGCTAGTCTTGATGGAGATGTGATGGCCAGAGATCTGGCAGTCATTTTGAGAGCATTGGGATGCAGGGCACCATTTTTAAATGGGGGTACACCACCCAAAAAGGACATGGGTCCCTGATGGCATCTTGGGGCTGCCACCTTTCTGACTTAATGAAGGAAATATAATTTCCTATCATATTTAAGCCATTTGCACTTGGCGATTCGGCTACAGGCGATGAATCCCTAATGAGCATAACTTTGCGGAGGCTGATTGCTTTGTGGGCGACCAAGAAGCGGCCGTCTTCAAGGGGTGGCAGCACAGAGCGTGCACTGGAATGGCGCAGACCCAAGCTCCCATCCCATGCCTGTCAGCTGTGTGGCCTCAGGCAGAGGGCTCAGCCTCTTGGGGCTCAAGCTCCCCCATCGGTCAGAGTGGCAAGGATGGGCCCCTTTCCCCGCGGTGTTTGTGTAGACTCAGCACGATGACACACACAGAGTCCCCAGGGTCTGGCGCCTAGTAGGTATGCAGCAAACAGCAGCAGCTCACGTGGCTTTGTACTGACTCTGTGCCATGGATGTGCACCGACTCATGTAATACTCCCCCAGCCCCAGACGGGGGAATCTCATCATCTCCATTTTCCAGGGGTGGAAACTGAGGCCACGACGTATGCATTGAAGAAGGCTTTGGACAACGTGCTGTTGAAACGAGCTGGAACCCCAGTCATTTCCATGCCCCGGCCATTGCGCAGGGGTCTCAGCTGTGCCTGGTGTCACTCTGTCACTGGGACCTTTATATACTTAATGGCTGTCTTTGACTTCAGTTTAGGCAGAGTCCCTTTTTAAAATTATACCCTCATTCTAAGCAATCAAATATGAAAATATGCCTGGAACCACTATATATATATATTCCACAAAAACATATGGCACTCCTGCCAGAGCTAGACATACATTTCTGCTGGAAGCGTGTGTGCTTGAGCCCAGCAATTCCAGTCCTGGAGATATAAACTGTAGAAAAATATGCTGTAACCACCAAAAGACACAAGATGGAATCTCCCGGCAGCTCTCTGTTTGGACAACTCGAATGTCCATCCGCAGTGCAGAGGATAAATACAGAGAGAACCACGCATGCCACGGATACTACCCAGCCATTAAAGAAACCCACAGGCTAGGCACAGCATAATCCCAGTGCTTTGGGAGGCCAAGGCTGGAGGATCGCTTGGACCCAGGAGTTCAACACCAGCCTAGGCAACATAGCATGACCCTGTCTCTACAAAAAAGTTTTAAAAATTAGCTAGCTGGGCATGGTGGTGCCTGCTTGTAGGCCCATCTACTTGGGATGCCAAGGTGGAAGGATCCCGAGCCCAAGAGGTCGAGGCTGTGGTCAGCCATGATCCTGCCACCACACTCCAGCCTGGGAGACAGAGTGAGACTCCAACTCAAAAATAAATGCCCCACAAACTACAGATGCACGCAATTGTGTGAAGACACACTAAGGGCAAATTTGGTCCCAAGGCGGAGATGCTGGACGCAGCTATTCACATGGGGCTCAGAAGTAGAAAAGAAGTGACAGAGGTCAGGACGATGATGGGGGGGGCAGGTAGGGACAGGGAGGGCCACCAGTCCTGCCTGGGGCTTTGGGAGTGGGCGGCTTCTGGCCCGATGGGGGCGTGTGCACATGCAAGCCTTGATTGAGCTGTCCCCCGGGTATCGGTGCAGTTTATTACATGCAGGCTAAACCTCCGCAAAAAAGCCTGTCAGGTTTTGTCGGAGGATTAGGTGGGTCCCAGGCCCACTTGGAAGCGTGCCACCCTCCGGGAAGCAGAGCTCTCCCCAAAGGGCTGGGTGTGCCAGAGGCTCTTGGCAAAGGCCAGTTGGAGGCCCGGAGGCCCCGGGCCCGACACCCCGTAGGTTACCTGGAGCTATCTCAGACCCATGGGGAGGGGAGGGCACTGTGCACCAAGCCCCGCCAAGGGCTTCCCTGTGCCAAGGTTCTGGTGACAAGCCAGGCTCTTGCTCCTTGGCTGCCAGCTCTCGCTGCTGCATTCGTTTCCGTGCTGGGCCCACCCTTGCTCCCCTCTGGCAATGTCATCAGGCTCCCTTTCGAGGCTGGTTGGGGTCACATGCTGTGCCTCAAGTATACCTGGTCCTGGGGTGACATTCTCTTCGTGGAGCCCAGAGGCCAAGAGGAGATGGAAGGAGGAGGAGACATGGGGAAAACAGGATTCCCAAGCATGCATGTCCCTCTAGGGAGCACCTGGGTAGGGGGGACAGCCTGGAGGACAGAGAGAGTGGTCAGAGGGACCCTGTGAGGAGGAAAGGGCAGAGAGGACGGGGGTGAGAGAGAGAGGGAGAGAAGAAGACAATAACAGAGAGGGGGTGGGGGAGAGAGAGAGAGAGCGAGAGACTGAAAGAGACAGGGAAGAGATTTTCTGTAATCCATGACCTCTTGCCTACGGCTTTTCAAAGATTCACACAAATGTTTGAAAGCGCAGCTCCACCAAATTTGTTGTCTTCAAAATATGAAAAGACAACTGCAGAGTTAAAATTGAGCACAGTCCAACCAACTGCCCATGAAACGCAGTGTCGTGTCCACCAGGGAACTTCCATCCAGCCCAGCTCTTCGGAAGTCAGCCCCACAGGACATGGAGCCCGGGGTCCCCCCCACGCTCAGGACCTCCCGAGGTTCCCAGAGTGCTAAGTGTGTGACGAGTGGGTCTCGTACTCACACTTAGATGGCACAGCCTCAGGGAGGAGGTGACCTTACCTATGTCACCTCAGGGGACCGCCCCAGCTTGATCGTTCTCCCCACCGTACAGACGGGACAGTGAAGACACGGAGAGGGGAGGCCATTGCCCAAGGTCCCAGAGACTGCACGGCAGGGGCTGTGTGGGCCCGGGGCGCATCCTCCTGCCCTGCCCATCGTGTTCTGTCCCTTCACAGCCTCTATTTTCCCATGTCCAACAAGAGAGTAGGTGTCATGAGGATGGAGCCACGGTTTAAAGACATGGCAGCACTTAGTTCATGGTTCAAGTGTTCGGTTAAAGGAATAAACAAGGATGGAAGAAAACAAATGTGTCTCCATTCAGGGATCCCAATTCCTCTGTGGGCAAGCCATCCTGGTAGGACAGGCTCAAGACATCCCTGGGGCGGAATCCAAGGCAAAGAAAGATGATGGCCAAATGCCAAATGAAGGGCAGAAAGGGGGCTGTCCATGAGGGCCGGAGCCCTGTCCCTGTCCCTTTCTGTACGTTTCTCTTCACAGGTATATCCCTAGGACCTAGCTGAATCCCTGGCATGCAGCAGGTGCTCAACAGATGTGCAGTCATGGTTAGGAGTAGAAACATTCAGCGTGTCATTGAGCACCTACTAGGTGCCAGTCACTTCTACCTACAGGGGTCCCCCACCCTTCACAACAATGGCATGAAGTAGCTACACGTCATTATTCCCAACTTACGGGTGGGGAAACCAAGGCTAAGCAGCCCACGGTTGCATGGTTAGCAAGAGGCAGAGCCAGGACTTGAACCCCGAAGACCTGACTTCCGAGCCACCCTCTCTGCTGAGGGACACGGGGATGAGGAAGGACGATGGCACCTGATGATGGTGTTGTGACACTGCTGCAGTGGGTGTTTGCATCTGGAGAAGGAGGGCACGCTCCAGACAAGCAAGATCCCCCTTCTCACCATCACCAGCCAACTTCCGGTCCGTATTCATCACAGGCTGTAGAAACACCACCAACTCGGTGGCTTGAAACAGCAGACATCTACTCTCTCACAGTCCTGCAGGTCAGAAGTCTGAAGTTAACCGGAACCAAGGGGTTGGCAGGACAGCACGTCCCCCGAGTGCTCTCAGGGAGAATCCAGCCCTGCGGGGCCTCCCCCATGTCCAGGGGCTGCTGCCATCCCTTGGCTTGTCGCCGTGTCACCTCCGCCTCTGGCTCCTCTGTGTGCCAAGGCTCCCTCTGGCCCTCTCGCATCAGGATACTCGTGATGGCACTTAGGGGCCCCTGAATCTTCCAGGATCATCTCCTGGTCTTCAGACCCTTAACTTAACCGCAAGTACGGGGACCTTTTCACTTGAAAGGCAACACTCACAGGTTCTAGAGATAAAGACACGATCTCTTGGGGGACATGTTTCTGCCTGTGCGTGATGTCTCGGTCCATTTTGTGCAGCCTGCAGAATTGTGAGCCAAATACACCTCATTGTCTCCCTCTCTCTCTCTCTCTCTCTCTCTCTCTCTCTCTCACTCTCTCTCTCTCACACACACACACACACACACACACACACACGTGCGTGTGTCCCAAGAT
>CAUYQG010149352.1:0-19443 GCA_963574415.1 Tarsius wallacei
TGAATAGAAAGCAACGGGAGGGACATGATTGTGATTGTGAGGCTAATCAATCATGTGGTCACCTAATCCCACGTCCAAAGAGAAACTGGATCCTACAAAAGAAAAAACTGCAGGTCTGGTGAGTGTTCCTCTAATACCAGCTACAGGAAAGTAATAATAAAGTCATTATTATTTCTAAGAAATCCTGCCAGGAGCGGTGGCTCACGCCTGTAATCCCAGCACTTTGGGAAGCAGAGGCAAGATTTCCTGAGTCCAAGGATTCGAGACCAGCCTGGGCAACTTGGTGAGACTTCATCTCTACAATAAATTTTTTAAAATGAGCTGGGTGCAGTGGTGCACATCTGTAGTGCCAGCTACTTGGAAGGCCGAGGCGGAAGGATTGCCTGAGCCCAGCAGATCGAGGCTGCAGTGACCATGAGCATGCCACGGCCCTCCAGCCTGGGAAACAGAGTGAGACTCTGACTCAAAAAAATAAAAAAAATCTCTTCTTCATGTTTACTTATGCATGAAGAAAAGTTTTTGATATCATTAATAAAACTAGTTATTAATAACTCCTGTTACAATTTAAACCTTCAGGTTCCCATTTCTTTAATTTCTTTAATAAATGAATTGCAATCTCAGAGGGAGAGGGGAGGAGGAAGAAAAAAATAAATAAAAAGAATAACAATATTATTTACTTGTCAAAGCTCGGTTTTTAGACCAATTTTCATCATGACTCAAGACTTTTCGTATATACTAGGTTTTAAGGATGCCTTTTGCACTTGAAGAAAAGCAGTTTGACCATGTTAAGGGCTTTACTCTGACAAAGAGATTCTATTTTGGATAACCTACCTGAGAAAATGATTTTGGAACTCACTGTTAAGTGTCCCTGGCTGCACAGGCCATAGGTGAGTCAAGATGGCTTAAAGGCAGCATGTTGAGGTTGAAGGGATGTCACTGAGGTTGAAGAAATGTCACCCTCAAAGCCTTAATAATTATGAAACTAGCTTCATGTTATTCCACTGCAGTGCCAATGTAACTTTACAATCAGAACTGGACACACTGAGATCCTTTTATAACTTAAACAGCTATTAAATTGAAATGTTTCTCTGATGAGTAATTATCAAGCATTCGCCATTTATTTCTAAAACTAATGATACTGATATGAGTGTTTGTCTGCTTAGCCAGAACATGCTGTGGGGAGTTTTTAGCAACATTTATTTACTGCAGGAAAAAAATAGAAATAGGCTTTACATTTATAAATCACAACACAAGAGAAACAGAAAATAAACAATCTAAGAATTGTCAGGCTCTTCCTGATTCTGGTTCTCTAAGTGCTACGGCTTCCCTTCTGGGAACCACTCTTCCCTGGGGAAGGCAGCCAAGAGGAGTGACACAAAGAGCTGGAGTCTAGGCTTGAATCCACCTCAAACCAGCCACTGGACCATGGGCAAATTGCTTAACCTCTCTAAGACTCAGTTGCCTACCTTGAAAAACAGTAAAATGCAGACAATAGTATGGATATCTCAGGGCATTTGTGAGGACTGAATGAGATAATTCAATGTGTACTTTGATTCCTCCTAATAACTCTGAACCTACATTGAAGCTACCCTCTCCCCACACCCTCAACCAATTCTCCTATTCAATCAAGTCATATTACATCCCACTGCCCTTAGGATTAAGCTCAGACCTCCACTGGAGGATGTGAGAAGGCCTCCAGGATTCTGCCCCTGCCTTCCTTCTCTATGTCTCCTCTTCAAACAATCCCACCCCACTCAACTCCAGGTGTACCAAAATGTTTAGCTTTCCCCCAAACACACTGCTCCCTAACACCCCATTCCCCCCACATCTGCATTTGTCTCCCTAACATTCCAATGTTTCAGGCATGGCACAGTGGCTCAAGTCTGTAATCCCAGCACTTTGAGAGGCCGAGGTGAGAGGACAGCCCGAGCCCAGGGGTTCGCGACCAGCCTGGGCAACTTGGTGAGAACTCGTCTCTACAATTTATCAAAAAATTAGCTGGGTGTGGTAGTGCTCACCTGTAGTTCCGGCTACTTGGAAGATTGAGGCGAAAGGATCACCTGAGCCCAGCAGGTTGACGCTGGGGTGGCCGTGAGCATGCCACTGCATTCCAGCCTGGATGACAGAGTGAGACTTTGACACCAAAAAAAAAAAAAATTCCAATGTTTCAAACTTTAGAGCTCTGGTTCTTGGAAATCACTACGATGCTCAAATTCTCTTCAGTCCTGAAATTGCCATCTTAGACATTAGTATGGAGAAAAGGAGGTCGAATACCAGGGTAGTATTCTAGTCAGACCAAATCTATCCCATCTGAAGACATTTTCTTATATAGTATTACTAGTTATCAAGTATACACTATGTGGATGGGTTAACTCTTTTAACCTTTATAACAACTCTGCAGATACTGTTCTCTCCCACATTACAAATGAGAAGCACAGAGGAGTGAAATAAGTTGCCCACAGACACACAAGCTGAGGCAGTATGACTCCATGAAAGCTAGTGAGTGTTACTCAAAAAGAAGTCTCACAACAAATATTTTGACCCAACTCCGGAGCCAATACTCATAAGCACAAGAGCACACCACTCCCCTCCACAGCAGCAACTAAGGCGACCCGACGAGGCACGTAACGATGATCATGCAGAAAACAGGCCAGGAATGTGTATGAACCAGCCTCCAAGAAAATGCCAGAAAAAAATACAAAAAAGAAAAGCCAAGCAGTAAAAACCTTCGTCACCAAGTTTAGTATCCTATATCCAATATAAAATGAAAACAAAGAACATATTTGAAGACTCTGCTATAACGCAGCACTAATAAAAAACAAAAACTGGTGTCATATTAAAGTCGGAAAAGATGTATTTTTCCTACGGATCTGATGATTTTATGAGAGATTTTTATGAGAAAACTGAAACATCATAAACTAGCTGCTTAAAGTTCATAAAGTCCAAAATCATTTCATTTTAAAAAATAATTTACATGGATGTCCAAAATTTTCATTAGTGCTTTCTCCAGTGCCCTCTAATGGCCACAAGGTGAAAAAGCAAAGAAAAACTGCACCCACAAATTTTCCCAAACTCTTTGCCCACTATACAAAGCTTTAAATAAAGCTGGTGAAAAATCCAGAAATTTACCTAATCTGCTACTTCATATACCATTTTAAGACAGTTTCATCAATGAAAAGTACTCAGGTTTTTAATTAACAGCCATAAAACTATAAATTTACTGGACCCAGTATACCAATTTGGGAAAAGTATAACCTAAGAAAATATTCATGCATTCTTTAGAAGTGAAAAAGTTTTCACACTAGTGCTAATCATAACAGCAGAAAACCTGAAAACAAACCAAATGACCAACTCTGAAAAAAATGTATAAACAAGTTTAAAATGCCTAAACAAATGTACTCCTCACTTCAATGCCTAATCAGGGTTTCTGAGATTATAAAGTATTTTCTAACAAAGCAACTCTCCAAGGAAGGTAAAGGTTGCAGTCCATGTTCCTCAGAAAAGGAGATAAAGCTAGGGAAGCTTAATCTATATTCCACATTCTTGTCATTCTTAATTGCACCTCATTCCTGGCTTCTAAGATACAAAAGCTACTAAAAATGAGAGACAACACCAATATATGGAAGTATGGGTGAGTATCCCTTATTTAAAACGCTTGGGACCAGAAGTGTTTCAGATTTCATATTTTTTTCAGATTTTGAAATATATGCATTATACTTATCAGTTGAGCATCCCAACTCTGAAGAATCTGAGACATGAAATGCTCCAATGAGCATTTGCTTTGAACATGATCACGGCCCGTGCTCAAAAAGTTTCAGGTTTTGGAGTGTTTTCCAGGTTTCAGATTTTCAGATTTGGGATGCTCAACCTATATTAAGATATAAGTGACAAAATGCTACAAGAAGAGAAAGATAGTAATTTTAAATTTAGAAAATAATCTAGGATATTACCATTTAGACTGTTACATTCACCAGAGCACTTATTTTTTATTATAAGTTTTGCAAAAGAAGCCCAACAACCCAATATAAAAATAGATGAACCACCGTGTATAATAAAGAATAAGATGTCTGGCCTTTGATCCCAGCTCCTGGAAGGTAGCCTCTAAATTCTTGGAAATTCTCAAGTGATAGGAGGATCTTTGTTATTCACGATGGGCCCTCAGACCATATCTGATAGTTTAAGCTTACAAAATGCCTCATGGTGAACCCCTAAGGTATTGGCCCAAAGTTCAGAGTAAGAGGGGGTGCTTAAGACTGAGTCAAGCACACAGGCAAAAAAACCATCAATCATGCCTATGTAATGAAATCTAATAAGAACTCTGGAGACCAAAGCCCAAGTAAGTTTCCCAGGTTGGCAATAATCTGCCTATTGTCACAAATCAATGATGGACATGGCCTGGGGACAATGGGAACATCACATTTGAAGACAACAGAACCTCCTCAGATTTTGCCCTATGCAGGTCTTCTTCCTTTACCTGATTTTCTGTATCCTTTCCCTACAATGAACTATAACCTTGAGTATAACAGCTTTCGGGGAGTTCTATGAGTCTTTCTAGCAAATTATCAAATCTAAGGGTGGCTTAAGGAACCCAACAAATTTGGAGTTGGTGTCAAACTTGAGAGCAGTCTCAGGGACTGTGCCCTCGGATCTTGCAGTTTAACTCAAGCTAGACAGAAAGATTCAAAAAAGAAAAAAAGGCAAATGGACAATAAACCTATGAAAACACATTTAATCTCATTCAAATGTTAAAAATGAAATTAAAATGAGGTTACTATTTTTTACCTTACAGATTGGCAAGACATAAAAGATTTATAACACCTGAAATGTACAGAAATAGACATTCTCATATCTCTTCTATGCTATAAGCAGAAGTGAAATTTTTTTTCAACATTTTACAAAGCAATTTGGAAATAACAAAACTATATAACTCCGTTTGGCCCAGGAATTTCAATTTTAGGAATTTATTCTTCAGATAAAATCATACCAGTCACAAAAAATATAAGCAAGAATGTTTATTACAGAAATAAGAAAACACCTAAATGTTAATCAATAAGAACCAAATAAATTATGGCACATACTGTGGATGACCTTAAAATGAATTCATTTATATGACAGGACTGGAAAGCCGTCATGTTAAAAGAAAAAAAAAGCAGTCTATAGTCTTGGAGGACAAAATAATCCCATTTGTGTAGCCAAAAACCAAAATTATACCAAAATATAAGTGTGTCTGTGAAGGCAGTAAAATAGCTGGAAGAATATTATCAAACTGTAAACTGGTTTTCTATGAAAAGTTGATTCAGGAAGAACAGGTATAAGGGACTGTGGTCTGCGAAATTTTGTAACGTGCAAACAGGGCTTTAAATTAAAGGAAACTACAAAAAGAAGAGTCACATAAAGTTATACATTTTCAAAATAAATATCTGAGAGACAGTTTCACCACCTTAAAAATGCCTCCCCCACATCTAGCACATAAAGGGTAGAGAGAATGGAGGTAACAAGAGGGGATCTTTTGAACACTTGTTTGGAGAATGTTAAGATACTTTGAACTCCCCCTCAACCCTCAAATGGAGAGAAGTTGACTCTCACTCAAGCCACACAAAAAAGGCTCTAATCAAGCCTTTCAAAGAAGCTGCTGGTATCTGAAGTTAGGCCAGACTTGTATAGGATTTTGCCCTAAACCTGGGCAGTCTGACACTAACCCATGTTGGAACTAAAACAAACTGCAGGACACCCAGATGGTGCCATAGAATTGGCATCAGAACATGCAATGTCCTTTCAGTGAACATAGCTAGAAAATACCATTTAAATACATACCCACATACATGCATATTTAAGCTGTACTTTTGCAACGTAACAATAAGTATACTTTTTTAAATCCTAAATTCATATCAGCCTCCAAATCAAATGCAAAACCACTTGGAAATCACATTAATGCATATGGATTCACCATATTATTTTTCACAGAATGCAAGGATACTCCATTGTATGAATATACCATGCTTTTGCATAATCTTGTACAAATGCTGTTTTGCATTGGTGAAGATGAACCTTCAAGGCAAATTCATACAACTAGGCCTGACAGATCATGGGTAAATGTACATGAGTGCCTGTTTATTCATCAACTGTTGTCCAGCTTTTGAATTTTTCCTATTTTAATAGGTGAGAAATGTATGTCAGTGTCGTTTTCACTTGCATTTCTCTTATTATGAGCAAAGTTGAGTGCCTCGTCATATGTTTAAATCTCTTTATAAGGCTTTTTCTGATAACTGTCTATTTATATGTTTTGCCAACTTTTTCTACTGGAGTTTTGTCTTTTTTTTTAATTTCTAAGAGTTCTTTGTATGGTAGAAAGATTAACCTTTTGTCTGAGAGATAAGGGCAAATATTTTCTCCTGCTTTATCATTTGTCTTTTGATTCTGCTTATAGCCATGTAAAACTCTTTAAAATCATTCATAAGCTCAATATTCATTTATTGCCACTAGATTCTGAATCATGTAGAAAAAGCTTTCTCCAGGTTGTAAACTAATGCAATGAATTCTGCTATTATTTGTATTTCCTTTTTTTTCCCTCAAAATTTAGCTTTCTGATACATTTGGAGACTACTCTGATACATGTTCACAGTGATAGATGTTGTCACAGTATCAGTTATTTTTAAAGTCCCTTTTTTTAATTCCAGGACTTGAGATTCCACCTTTAACATATACGAAATTCTCACATATTCTTGGGTCTATTCTTAGGATCTTATTCTGTTGCATAGGTCTTTCTGTCTCATCATGAGCCAATCAGTACTACAGTTTTAATTATAGATGCCTTGAAGCATGTTTCAATATCTGGAAGGGTTAATCCTTCTCATTACTACCTTTGCCAAGGTTTTCCTAACTATTCATGCAAGCTTATGTCTCCAAATAACAGACCAAATTGAAATTTTTAGTGATAACATCAGATTTATGTAGTAAGAGGACTGACATCTTTATCATTCTGAGTCGCCCCACCTAAAACAAGGGAATGTCTTTCCATTTGCTCAAGCTTACTTTGGTACCTTTCAGGAATGTTTTTGAAGTTTTCCAACACAGGTTTAAGACATTTCTTTTTAAACTTATCCCTGTGTAATTATTTATCTCTTATGTAGCTATTGTAAATGAGGTCTTCTTTTTCACTATTGATTCTCACTGGTTATTGTTTGGCAATATAAAGGCTATTGACTTTTCACATTACTGTATCCTGCTACCTTACTGCATTCTTTCATTAGAATTTGTGTAGGTTTTATCATAGATTTTTCTCAAATTTTCTAATAGCTTTATTTCTTTTTTCCTGAGGCTTGTGAACTTAATACATTTTTAGTTCACAGACTCCTCGTTTTCCAAAATTCACACTTAAATTGGGACTCTATTTTCATAATATGTTATATATAATGTTATTTCAATTTTAGATCATTGGAATCTGCATAAAATCCTACTACACCAAACAATCTTATATCCATCTAGTCACTGAGACAATTGCAACCCAGGCCAACATTTTCTGGATTTCTAGGGCCCCCACCCACGCTGATCTCAACACCTACAGGCCAGGCTACCATCCTAATCTCCAGCACCACTCAAGTCTATACAACAGGGAAGCAGATTTACACCAGCTCCACGTGGAATCTCAACAGCAGCAAATCCTATCAGCTGTTCATCCTCATACAGCCCTGAATAAAGTCTCTCTCACCCTCTACCCCCTCCTCAGTCCTTGTCCTAAAACCTCCTGCTTATCCTCCTATGAGCCCATTTTCACAGGGCTGAGAAGGAAGACTTTCACAAAGCTCATGACAAAATGGCAAAAAATTATAAAACTCTCAAGACAGAAGCTAGAAAAATGAAACTTATTGTGAGGTCAGACAGACTACACAGCAATACAGAATACTAAATGTTAACCAACTGCAGGAGCCAAGTTCAATATTTCCCAAAATAACAGTACCTTTTCTTTCTTCACACGATCCATAATTTTGCCAAGATCCTCAACATCAACAACAGAATTTAGGCTCTTACGGTCCTCAGAACCAGACTCTTCCTCACTGGTATTCTCACAGGCCTCTTCCTCCTAGAAGATAAAGGCTTCAGAAATACATTGTTCAACGTACAAAGTTTACACTCTCCCACACTGAGAATTCACTGTCTTTACATTTTTAGTTTTAAAAAAAACGTATGCCTTTGGCATCAGACTGATCACTGTGAAAGGGCATCTATCTCACAGAGTGAGAACAATTAACACCCCACCTCGCCCTCCCATGTGACAATGACATGAGCAGGGCTCAGGGGAAAGGGCACGTGCTAGACAAAAGTAAAGGAAACAGTTGAGGTAGCCCTGGGG
Source organism: Tarsius wallacei (assembly GCA_963574415.1). NCBI lineage: Eukaryota > Metazoa > Chordata > Mammalia > Primates > Tarsiidae > Tarsius > Tarsius wallacei. The sequence continues at coordinate 8,351 of CAUYQG010149352.1, forward strand.
TTGGGCCCCCACAGGGAGCTGGCTCATCCCAAAAGCTAGCTTGGACGCAGTCTCCTCGCCACTCCGGCAGCACCCCAAGTCTGAAGCAGGGTGGACCGTAGAGGAGCTACTCCGGATCCCTGCAAGCTGGGAATAGCCAGGGACCAAATGGCCCCTAGCCCTAGCCACTGCACCTGAAGACTGCCTCTTGTCCCTCGTCCCATTGGGGCCCAGTCACCACTGGGGCGCTGTGACCGTGGCAGTGGGCAGTCACACTCCCAGGTCGAGCTCTGAGCTGGGAACGGTGACTCAGGGCCTTTTCGAACTGTGGCAGCCGATGCTTAGGCCGAAAGCAGGAGAGGACAGACATGCGAGGACACCGGATGTGGGTGGCCTCTGGGCCTCAGTTTTTCCCATGGTGGCTTATGGGCAGGATACATTCCTGGAGTGAGAACTACGCATCAAAGGAGATAAGCTGCCAAACTGCCCTCCTAAAGAACAGTTTACATTCTTACTAGCAATGGATTAGAGCACACCCTGTGCATTCTGGACATCACTGTGCTCTGGAGGCAAAATGAAACTCCTGCATGGACAACTGAGGAGTCTCTCTGTACATCTCAAGTCGGAGACGAGGTCTCTCTACGCTGCCCAGGCTGGAACGCAGTGGCACGAACATAGCTTACTGCAGCCTCCAACTCCGGACCTTAAGCAATTCTCCTGCCTCAGCCTCCTGAGTAGCTGGGACTACAGGCATGCATCACCATGCCCAGTTAGTTTGTTTTCTTTTGTTCAAAAGAAATTATGATTTCTGCCTTCAAGCATGAAATCCTTTAAAAAGAAGTGGTAATCTCTGATTCTGTCTTTAGTCGGTTTTTTTCACCACGTCAACCTAAGGAGAACAAAGTTTATCTTGGACACGTCTCTTCCTCTTGCACCCAGATGATCTCTAAAGTCTTCCCAGCTCTGACATGCTATAATAAGGAATCAACTGTTATCCTAGGTCAATTTTCATCATGCTACTACTCTGATTCTGTAGCACCTGCTTTGTTTTTGCACTGAAGTCATCTGTGTTTGTGATAGAAGTCCCTAAGTCCCTTACTCAAATCCAACATTATACCAATGAAAATATCATGATTTAAAACCTGTTGTATGGGGCAATCTCTTTAAGGTCCCCTCCCACTGTAGGAGCTTTTCTGTCCTAATAAATCCCACCTTCAAAAAAAAAAAAAAACTGTTGTATGAATATGGTATGCTGAATGAATGCTATCAAAGGAAAAAATAAGAAATAGAGGAAACATGACATCACTGTGAAGAAACACTCGTTCTGTATCTCTTATGTGCCCAGGGTACAGCACTCTCCATATAGTCACTCATTTAAGCCTTAACTACTTAGGATGTATATATGTTCAGCATCATCTCATAGATGAGGACATTAAGGCTAGAGAAGTTAAGAAATCACAGCTACAGGCACAGTGTAGCTACAGTGGCAGGTACAAATACAGTCTTCATCCCTTTCTCTAATGAGCTGCTAAGCCCAAATCGAAGGATAAAAAAACATTTTTTTTTTGAGTTGGAGTCTCACTCCGTCGCCCAGGTTGGAGTGCAGTGGCATGCTCACCGCCACCGCAGCCTCGACCTGTTGGGCCCCGGCAATCCTTCCACCACAGCCTTCCAAGTAGCTGAAGTGCTACTGCGCCCGGCTAATTTTTTGATCTATTGTAGAGACGAGGTCTCACCATGTTGCCCAGACTGGTCTTGAACAATCCTCTTGCCTCAGCTTCCCAAAGTGCTGGGATTATAGGCTTGAGCCACCACGCCTGGCAACAGATTTTTAAGAAGTAAAGTAGTTGCTTGTTTCAAACAGCAGACACTTTCTGATAAGCTCAAGGATCACTTTTAAGTTAAAAGAAGCATGATGTCGATAACCTTCATGTGCCGGCCAATAGGCCCCAGAGTATAACAGATATGTCACATAGTCAGACTGACAGGTGCTGATCAAGCAGTCAATTCAAAATAAAACAGCCCCTCTACAAGGTCACGCCCCAGATGATGGGAAAATCATGGATGGTCTTATCATCTCCTATTTGAAACCAGGCCTGCTACTACAGAAGCAGGGCTGTGACGGGCTCACTGGTACATGTTTTGCTTTGTCAATAAATGAGTAGAGTCTTCTCTGCCTTGTTTCCAGATTCAAAATAAACCATTTCCAGAAATAGGTATATGGAGGTGTTCTTTACTAAGGCGAAGCTTCAACAGAAAATCTGCCAGCTAACACTACACTCATCTCCTAGTCTCTCGTCCAGACTATCAAGGACAGGAATGAGAACACCACCTGAAACATACTTTCCAAAAATTAGTCAGTCTTTAACATCTTCTAGCCCGGTGTTTTCCGACCAGTGGATCTAAGCATATAAGAATACATACAATATTGGCTCTTCTGATGTACTTATTTTCCCAGAATTATAATAAAAACCAGTATTGCCAATGTGTCCTATGATCCTATCACCTCATTTATAATACATTTCTTTCTTTTTTTTCCCCTTGAGACAATGTCTTGCTCTGTTGCCCAAGCTGGAGTGCAGTGGCACAATCATAGCTCACTGTAACCTCAAACTCCTGAGGTCAAGCTATCCTCCCGCCTTGACCTCCCAAGTAGCTGGGACTACAGGTACATGGTACCGTGCCCGGCTATATATTTTATTTTTCTGTAGACAGGATCTTTCTATGTTGCTCAGGCTGGTCTCAAACTCCTGGCCTCAATCAATCCTCCTACGTCAGCTTCCCAAAGTGCTGGCAAGTATAGGAACAGCCTTCATACCTTTCTCTAAAGAGCTGCTAAACCCAATTCACATTACAGGTATGAGCCACTCTGCACCTGGCCTCATTTCCAATTAATATCAGAATTTTAGGCATAAAGAGACATCGGGAATCATCTAGTCCAATCTCCCCATTATATCCTAAACTAGAGGAAAGTAAATGTTTCCCATAAAAGGCTAAATAGTATCTAGGCATGGTGGCTCATACCTGTAATCCCAGCCAGCATTTTGGGAGGCCGAGGCAAAAGGATTGCCTGAACCCAGGGGTTCCAGACTAGCCTGGGCAACATGGCGAGACCTAGTATCTACAATAAATCAAAAAAAATTTAGCTGGGCGTGGTGGTGCACACCTGTAGTCCCACCTACTTGGAAGGCTGAAGCAAAAGCATCACCTGAGCCCAGCAGGTAGAGGCTGAAGTAGTCATGATCGCGCTGCTGTACTCCAACCTGCGCAACAGAGTGAGAGTCCAACTCAAAAAAAAAAAAGGCTAAATTATAAATATTTCTGACCTTGTGGAACATACAATCTCTGTCTTACATACATAGCTCTGCCACTCAAACAAAAAAGCCGCTACAATAATAATGAATGAGCATGCCTGTATTTCCAAATGTTTATTAAAAAAAAAAAAACCAGGCAACAGGCCCGTGAGGCAGTTTGCTAATCCCTGTCCTAGACTCTCCTCTATAACTTCTCCTTAGACCCTCACAGTTTCAGACAGGAAATCTCATGTCAGGAATCGACTGCCTCCCAAGGGAACCCATTTTGTCTTCAAATAAAATCTGGTCACAACTGCTATTAACTTGGCTCTGTGACCCTGGGAAACTTCAAAAGTTCACCTCAATAAACACTGGATAAAATTCATAGTAGCCACCATGGCTAGAAAATGAATGTGACACATTCTCCCAGTCCTCAGGGAGATTCCAATCCAGTAAGAGACGCAGAGATACAAATACTTAAGCAATGCTGTAATGAAAGGGTTCAGAAATACAAAAAGGATCCTCGGGAGTCAGAGAGGCTGCCTGCTAGGCGACGCCTGAGCCAAACGTTAAGGTTAAGTAAACTGGCCTGGCTAGAGGGAGACAGGTGGGAAAGTTGCTGGAAGTGGATGGGAAAAGTCACTTAGGCAAGTAGCAGGAGGCACGCAGCAACTATAAGCAACTGAGAGATGACCAGTAGAGAAAGAATAAAGCATACAACACGGGGAGAAAGTGCCACGGAGAAAGAAGTGGGCCAGACTGCCCAGGGTCTTATCTGTCCCAGAAAGACAGAATGGAAAGCTTCTGAGGTGGTCTGTATTTCGCTAGCTCACTCTATTTGGGACTAAGAAGATAATTTAAGGCAGACAAGACTGTAGACAAAGATAACTGTGAACAACTTACTGCAATATTCCAGGGAAGAGAAAATGCTGGCCTGAACCAAAGAGTAGCAAGAGAGCAGAAGACTGACAATTCAAACTCTTCTGTCACTCGACAAATATTTTTTAGCACCAAGATAACCAGGTGAGGAAGAGAGAGAACTATAGGATGAAGGTGGAGAAATTTAACACATTCACGATTGACAAATTTTTCAATTTCCTAATACTGAGAGCAGGTGAAAATTTTTAAAAATCTGCAGCTGGTTGCCACAAATTTGTCGTTAAGCACAAGTGAAATGTTCTTTTCTAAATTGTCATCTTTTTCACAATACAGCTAAAAGTTGCAGACATATCCGTATTTGCCTCAGATACCACTTGACTAGCATTCTACACTTTGTCTTTTTACTCTGATTATAAACCAAATATATATTATATATGTATTATGTATATATTTATTCATTTACATTGCATCATTACATCACTATCTGTCTCACTATCACTCATAAGTTCACTGGGTTCACCTTCGACCTCAAAAATCTCGTCAGCATATATTTCTTAACTTTCCATAATTATGGTAAATTATTTATAACACTGAAGTATGAAAGCCCTGAAATATCAAAATACAAGTATACAACACTAATTGCAAAAAATAATGACCAACTTGCAATTTTTACCAACTATGTAAATCAATAACAACAGTACGCAGTCAATATCAGATAATTACCTCAATTAACTTTCTCCTTGCCTCACTATTCATTTTCAAGCAAAATATAGTAACAAATACATGTGCCAACGTTGCAGCATTCAGAAACAGAATTTGCAAAGACATAAATTCATGTCAGCAGCAACCAGGAACAGAATTTGGAATGATGTAAATTCGTGTCAGCACCGCCAATGAGTTAAGAGTCAGATTAGGTGCTAAGGCCATGCTAAGGGATGTGGCTTTTATGAAAGCACAATGGGAAATCACTTTGGGCTTTTAAACAGGAGAGTAATATAATCTGATTTGTGCTTTTAAGATTACTCTGTTGCCTAGAGAACAGATGAAAGAAAGACAAGAGGAGAGACCAGATAGGAGGTTCCTAAAGCAGTTTCGTCAATAAATACAGTTTGAACTTGCAGGTGAACAGTATGGAAGGAAACGAATAGATTTAAGATATGTGAGGCCAGAGGTCAGCAAACTATGGTCCACAGGTCAAATCTGGCCAGCCTCATGCCAAATCTCAATGTGACAATTCATTTACACATTTCCTGTGACAGTTCTGTGATACAGTGGCAGTTAATAGTTGCAACAGAAACTACATGGCCCACAAAGCTAAAAAATACTGACTAGCTCGCCCTTTTCAAAAAGTTTGCTGACTCTTGCTCTAAACGAAGAACCAACCAGACTTACTGAGGAATTAAATGCAGGAATGTAGAAAAGGAAGGAATCAAGCATGGCTTTAAGTTTCTTTCTCAAGCAACTGAGATGGAGGTGTTGTTTACTAAAATGGGAAACACTGGAAGCACAGCCTGGGAGACCCCCAAGTTCACATTTTAAAGAGGCAGCTGCAATAAGAGAATAGAATTTAGGGTAGACCTTGGAGCCAGAAATACAAATGTGAGAAAAACTTGCAAATAGACAGTGCTTAAAGCCATGAAACTGGATAGATCACCCAGCAAGAAATAATCAACGAAGAAATAACCCAGCACCAAACATTTAGAGGCTGGATAAAGGAAGAAGACCCCCAAGTAAAAAAAAAACCATGAGAATGATGTCATAAAAGACAAGAGGAGAATGATTCAAAGGAGTCAGCTATGTCAAGTGCTGCTGAGAAACAAGTAAAATGAAGACAGAGAAATGTTCATGGGGTGTGTCAACTGACAAGAAAGAGGCCGAGGCACAAAATGCAATTTAAGTGTTTACTTGAGCCAAAATGAGGATGGCTGCCCCAGGAAACACTTTCCAGTTGCCCAGCTGGGGGGTGTTCTGTCAGCTTTTGTTACAAGCAGATTCTTAAAGGTAAAAGGAACAAGGGGTATGGCTGATACAAAGAAAACATTGATTAGTGATTGGCTATACACTGTTGAACCACAGGGTATGAGTTATGATGTTCAGCATATGGCATTTTATGGACACTTGGCATCAGTTAGTCTAGAGCCCACATAACCGGTGGCTTCAAGAGATTAGCTCAAGGGAGAGGAATGTGACTGCTGTTCCATTCCAGTGCCTCTCTGGGTCTGATGATTTAAAGGGGTTTGCATTCTTCAGATAAAAAGTTTTTCTTTTTTTGGTCCCCCCACAGGCTTGATAGCAAGAAGTTTCCTGGATGTAGAAAAGAGGAGCCTCTAGCCGGGCTTGGTGGCTCAGCCTGTAATCCCGCGCTTTGGGAGGCTGAAGTGAGTGGATTGTCCGAGCCCATGGGTTCGAGACCCGCCTGGGCAACTTGGCAAGACCTCATCTCTACAATAAATCAAAAAAATTAGCCGGGCATGGTAGCGCGTGCCTGTAGTTCCGGCTACTTGGAAGGCTGAGGTGGAAGGATCGCCGGAACCCAGCAGGTAGAGGCTGCGGTAGCCGGGAGTGGCCACTGCACTCCAGTCTGGGTGACAGAGTGAGACTCTAACTCAAAAAAAAAAAAAAAAAAAAAAAAAGAAAAGAGGAGCCTCAGAAGAGCCAAACGGGAGTAGGTGAGAGCCGACTGGGACTTCTGTCACCGGCCATATGACACCATTACACACCTGAAACAACTGTCCCACAGAAAACAACTAAAAGTAAATAACTTAATATTTTAAAATCCCAACTTTAAATGCATCCTTGAGTTGGCCAAGATGTAAGGAATCTACAAAGGACGAATATGACCCAATAAGGGAGGAGATAAATGAGAGATGGAGCTAGAAGTTATCTGCTGAACTCTGGAGACCCCCTTCCGACAGCCCCAGAGGACGTGGGGAAGAGTAGGCAAAGTCAAGGAGAGGCTAAAAGGAGGGGAGTGTAAGAGAAGGCCAGAGTCAAAAGTAAACTAGACATAAACTTCAAAAACAAACCCTCAAGAGGAGAAAGGATCTGATTTCCAAAATTAACACATTATAATATTTAAATTTTCCATTTTTTTAATAAAAAAAAATAAGGCAAAGAAACAAAAATCAGGGCCTACTCACAGGGGAAATTAACAGAAACTGTCTACTATGGCTTGAATGTGCCCCTTCCAAAACTCATGTTTTGGAAACTTAATCCCCAATGCATCACTGGTGGGAGGTGGGGTCTTTGGGGGCATGTTTAGGTGATGAGGGCTCCCCCTCATGAATGGATTAATGTCACTATAAAAGGGGCTTCTGGGAGTGGGCTTGCCCTCCCCCTTCCACCTTCTGCTATGTGAGAATGTAGAAAGAAGACCCTCACCAGACACCAGATACCAGCCCCTTGATCTTGAACTTCCCGGCCTCTAGAACTATGAGAAAAGAACTTTCTGTTCTTTATAAGTCACCTAGTCTCAGGTATTCTGCTACTGCAGCACAAAATCGACTACAACACTCTCCCTGAGAAAGCACAGACACTGGACTTACTAGAAAAACACTGTAACTCAACTGTCTTAAATACGCTCAAAGAGCTAAGGGAAACTACAAAGACCTAAAAGAAAGAAGGAGAACAATGCCTCAACAAATGGAGAATATCGATACAGTTACAGATATTATAAAAAGAAAACACAAAGAAATTCTTGAGCTGAGAAGTACAATGACTGAACCAAAAAATCCACTAGAATGTTTCAACAGCAGGTTTGAGAAGCAAAAGAATCAGCAAGCGTGAAGATAGATCAGAAAAAGAGAACTAGATCATCAGCTGGAAGATGTAAAATAAAGGAAAGATTTGTATTTTGTGTCTGTTGAAACACAGGTGATTCCAGAGCATGTTTATATATTTATGGCGACAATCTAGTAGAGAGGAAGAGACTGATGATGAGGGAGAGAGAAAAGTGATAAATGAAGGAACCCAATCCTTGGTTCTAGAGCATGGACAGACAGTAGTCTTTGACAGGAATCAGGTTTTCTGAGCCAGTATAGATCATGGAGATTTGTAGATGGGCTGGGAAGATTGCAAGAGTTTCTCTATGATGGCTTCAGATGAGAGCTGGAAAAAAGGGTAGGAAGGAAAAGAGTATCAGTCATCCTGGAGAGTGAGAAGGGGAACTTAAAATGGAATACTGTGAGTCTGGTGGGCAATTCTGAGTACACACTTGAGCCTGTGTTGTGAATCTGTAGTGAAACAGAAAAGTGATAAATGAAGGAACCCAATCCTTGGTTCTAGAGCATGGACAGACAGTAGTCTTTGACAGGAATCAGGTTTTCTGAGCCAGTATAGATCATGGAGATTTGTAGATGGGCTGGGAAGATTGCAAGACATAGGCAGGCAGATAGTAGGTTTCAGCCTGGCTTGATGTTTGGTCAGTCAGGTTAGAAAAGCAGGTAAGAGGCAAGGCAATTAAAGATGCTTATAACAGAGTGAGCATTAAAAAAATCTAAACTAGGGTTAAGGAGGGAAGGGAAGTAAACAGTTTCCACTATCCAGTGAAAAAGGAACAGGCTCAAAAGAAGTCTAAAGTAGGAGCTCCAGAGTGAGGTCACAGTAGGACTCTCAGGAGCTTGAATTTCAGATATGACCAAGAAGGGAGAGATCAAGGTCAGTGAAGGAAATGGCTGTGGAGGTACGAAGGCCAGAAAACTGACAGGCCAGGGTGTTGAATAAATCATCTACACGGATGTCATAGTCACAAAAAAGAATAACAAACAGGAGTGGAGAAAAAAAAACGGTCAGAATTTAAAGTTGTTGCTGAATTATACAAGTGACCAGGTGGCCAAAAGATAGCAGCTGTGAAGACGGCAGAAGTGTTACAGCTTGAAGACATGAGCTGCAAAGGAACTGGGATATTTAAAGAAGGAAGAAAGAGAAATGATTAGAATGTGAGGGAAGAAAGAGATGAATCTAGGGTGACTTACAGTCTTCAGACCGAGTGACTAGTGGAGTCATTTAAGTCAGGAGGAACATGTGATCTGTGCATAATGAGATATGAGGTCAGTCTGGGACATATTTAACTTCTCTGAGCCTCTGTTTCTTAACCTGCAAAATGTGAAAAAAATCTACCTGACTCTGAGTTGGGCACAGTGGCTCACGCCTGTAATCCCTGCACTTTGAGAGGCAGAGGCGAGAGAATAGCCTGAACTCAGGGGTTCAAGACCAACCTGAGCAACATGGCAAGACCTCATCTCTATAATAAATCAAAAATTAGCCGGGCATGGTGATGCATGTCTACAGGTCCAGATACTTGGAAGGCTGAGGCAGAAGGATCACCTGAGCCCAGCAGGTCGAGGCTGTGGTGGCCGGGAGCGTGACACTGCACTCCAGCCTGGGCGACAGAGTACAACTCAGATTTTAAAATAAAAAATCTACCTGACTCTAACAATGCAATGATTAAAGACAAGATATCAGAAAGCATCTAGCACAATATGGTTTAGTTCCTACGGACACACTCTCTTTGAAACACCACTACAAGAGTTTCAGATCTTCCTTCTAACCAAAAGTCAATGAGATGGTTTCTGCAGAAGACGTCAAGTTTGGTGTCTCCGAACAGAGGGGGAGAGTAGTGAGACATGAACACAGGCTACATACCTCAGTACCTCTGTGATGCGATTCATCTTGAGTGTGAGACCCTGGCTCCATTTCTTCTGAGCCATGCTGACTGGATTCGCATTTGCCTTTCTTGCAGTTGCCACCACAGGATTTTTTTTTCTCTCCTTTCTGCAGTGCCTGCAACTGGGAGATGAACTTGGTCTTCCAAGTTCTGAAGTCGGCTTCGATGCTGCCATGCTTGCTTTTAACCACATTGCTGTCACCCTCTCCACGAGTCATCACACGATGAGCCCCAAGCATCCAGAGCCACTTATCAACATTTTTGCCAACCTGCAAGAGACAGAGATAGATGAGCTAGACACACAACCCTTCAAATCAGAGGTTTTCTTCTGGGGCTCCGGTCATGGGCTGCTGCCGAGGAAGAGAGAACTGCTCGGCAAAAAGGATTCAGGCCTTCAAGCTCCAGCCTCGACCCAGAAGAGCGGCATTTTACATATTCTAATTTCCTGCACAAGACTTTTATAAACAAAGAGATACACAAAAGGTTAATTATGGAAAAAGAATTTGAAAACTACCACTCTAAATTATGGTCAGTGTGAATATGCATTAACAAAATTAATTAGTTCCAAAAACATAACAAAGCCTATGGGGCTGAAGCCCATTAAGTAATAAAGTGCAGATGTAATCAATTTGGCAAGACTCATGATTTCATAAACCCCCAAATTTATTTCATTGTGATATGAAGCAATGAAGCTGAGGCACAGGGGTAATCAAGAAGCACAGTTAAAAATTTAACAGGCTTCCTGAGTGGCAAGGCATTAAACAAAATATTTATGTATCTGCATTTTCCCATTCTTAACCTAATTCCTTTGACAATATGAGGGGAAATCTACATCGTGACATAACAAACTGAATGAAAACAAGCTTAAAGGAAGCTCTCCACCTCCACCATCTCTCACACTCAGCTGAAGACAGGCAAGCCAGGCAGGGCCCATCTCTAGAGAGGGCTGCACATGCAAACCCCTTAGAAACTAAGAGGCTCCCATTTTGGTTTTTTTTGTTTTTTTTTTATTTTTTATTTTTTATTTTATTATGTTATTGTGGGGTACGGTTAGGGGTTAGGCATACAAAAATATTTCGTTCAGATACCCTTGTTGATAAGAGGTGTCTCCCCATCCCCAGATAGATACCCACCACCATTAATCCCATCCCCCTCACCCTCCCCCCCACCCCCAGTTTCCCACCACAGTCAGTCATTTTCTTGGGGTAATACGTTGGATGATCAAGGTCTACTATATGAGTGAGAACATGTGATACTTAGTTTTTTGTTTTTGTGAG
>CAUYQG010149354.1:0-20942 GCA_963574415.1 Tarsius wallacei
CCAGGTGGGTCTCGAACCCGCGGGCTCAGTCAATCCACTCACCTCAGCCTCCCAAAGCACTAGGATTACAGGCTGAGCCACCACTGAGCCTGGCTTCCACTTTCTTTTTGTAATTGCAAATACTTGTATAGGCCTTAAGACCGGTAATTTTTTTGTGAGTTTTACTTTTATATTTGTTTTGTTTTGCCAAGTGATAGATTTTGCAATCTGCAGTGTGCAATGAGATATTTAAATTTAACATGAGAAAAGGGATTTAATTAATGCAAAAGGACTCTGAGAAATTTACAGGTACACTTGGTGAACGCATAGTAAATGACTGAGATGCTGTGGGTAAGTAAATTGCTTTGAAACAATTGGATAGCATTTGGAGTTGAGTATTTGTTCGTTTATCACAGCAAACATTCAGTCTGTGCAAATACTATGTTTGAAATTAGTAACGTAGCATACACAAAAGACATGGTTTTTGATCATCTTTTTTTTAATCTAGCCACCCAGATACATAGAAATAGATGATCTATTCCTTAATAGAATCCAACATCCCTCCTGAAGTGATTATTATATCTGCAGAGTTCTTACTCGCCTGATGAAATAACATGTATTCACTTCAAGAAATAGTGGGAGTGGCATTTAAAATGAGCACAGCATGAAGCTTTAATACTTCTTAGCAACACTGTGCAAAACTATGCATATTATATAGACTTTCAGAAAGTCCATATAATGAATCAATGAAGTGCGTCACTAGACTGAGTTCTATCATTTACCTGGTATGACGCTTGCAAAGTTACCTGATCATCCTGAACCTTCCTTTCTTCATCTGCAAAGTAGGCGTAATGATAATATCTACCCTGTGAGATTGCTGAGAGGATAACTAACATCACATCAATGAAAGGCTTTGCATATTGGCATGAGTACTCACTATGCAGTTGTTGCTGTTGTTAATAATTCTAGAGATAAAAAAAGATTCAGCTGATTCCAAGAAAGAAAAACTAAAAAGATGACTAAAAGGGCATTTGGAACCATCCAAATGAATAAAGTTTTTACAGAATTATCATATAAACTCACAGTTCTCTAATTCTGAGACTCCATGGCACTTCAAGTAGAAGAATGTTATTAATCTCAACCATACAAAAGTCAAGCCGTGATAATACCACTTTGTCAATCTCTTTTAAGAAAATAAAGCAAAATATCTTTGCACAAAACTAGTCATTACAGTGTGATTTAAAATGTTGAGGAGTAGAACATGTTTAGTCAAATCATGCCATTTCTATTTGCTAGCTAACATAATTTTATACTTTAAAAATTCTAAGTTGTAATGTAGAAATATTTCTAAAATTGTAATAAGGGAAAAATCAATATATAAAATTATAATTACAACTATTTAAAACATATGTAAAAAAAAATTTTCAAAGGGTCAAAGTGATACCAGATGTGCTAGAACAATGCTATAATAGAAATCTTGTGTTTCCTCTTTTTCTGCCATTTTCTAGTGTCTCTCTGGTACTTCTGCACTTAAGACAATAAAATCAGTATTTTAAAAAATAGTACCTGCACATCTTGGATCTCACATTAAAATCTGGCAACCCATAAGAGTGTTAAGGAATCTTAACACTTTTTTTTTTTGAGATGCTAAAGAGGATGGTAATTCTCCTCACTGTCACATTGTCATTGTCATTGCAACTTAACTATATGAATTATACTAAAGCCAATGAGTAGAATGGGCTGGAAAAAATTGGGTTAACTGAACAATAGACAAATGTATTCAGTCTCCAGTAAGATTTCCATGCGCACTGAATCTTTATTAGCAGAAGTGCAACTGACTTGCCAGAACTCTGAAGATTAATTTTATTTCAGTTCACATTTTATTACTAATTGACTGATAACATTCATGCCAAATTTGTCAAATAAAACTTTCACTCAAAAGAGAGAAGAGATCTCTGAACAGGCCTCTTTATGGTCTCCTGGGGCCATATTACCTGAGTTAACTGAGGTGACAAGAAGAGGGTAAGGAAACCAAGCACACTCAGAGCCGTCTGGAGCTGGAGGTGCTGAGCTGAGCAGATTTGGAAACTAAATGCATTTGTTAATTCCCAAGTGATTTTAAGAGCAAAATTCTTGGCAGAATTGCCAAATAAAATTAATCCTTTAAAACGATAATGCAAATTTTTAAATTACAATGGAGAGCTATAAGTTTAAAGAGAACATTTTTAACATTACATGTATCTTAACTTGAAGCTCACTGGATCACTTATGGATGGATGCTCCCAACATTTCTTACGGTTATGGCTGCTTTGGGTCAGGGAGTGTATTCATATGTCTGGGTGAGGAAGAGAGGTACAGGAGCAGGGAGAGGGAGAAAACAGAGAGGGAGGAAAAAGAAGTGAAGGAAGATTGATCAAATCTATAAATAATATCATCCTTAAAAATAAAGGAAGTACTTTGTGTGTGTGTGCTTACGAATTTATATGTAGCCTTATAATGTTTTATCAAAAGATCAATTCTAAATACCATTAGTTTGTAATAAACAATACAGGAAACAGAAAGCAGTAATAACTAATCCCTGTGCTTGGTTAACGAAGGCAATAGGAAAATTCAAACATGAAATTAAGAATAGATTACAGTATATTTTTTGTTCTTTGCCAATTTAAAAGCCTTAAAAGTTAAAAATAAATTTTAAAAGGCTGAAGGGTACTACAGACAATATAAGTTTACAATGCTTATGAAAATCTATCCATTCAGTTGGCCAAAATATATGCATTAAGTTATTATATCCCAGGAACTCTGTTGATTTCAAGAATGTCTCTCCTTACAGAGCTTTCAGTCTGGTGAGAGCCAGATATCACATATACATTAAAAAGATGACTTCAAAATATAATGGGTAGAGAAACACACGGAAATATAATATATGTAACAGGTGGATTTGTCATCACCTGGCACATCAGAGAAGGCTTTTCTGAGTTAGTCTGATCTGAGATATGAAGGACCAATAGAAATCAACCAGACCAAGAAAGAGAGGAAGTGTGTGGGGTCCACACAGGCACTGTGCATGGTTGGAACATGGCTCTAAAAGGTACCAAAGCAAAGTAGATGGTGTTACAAGAACTGAGTTTGAAGTAACAGGGGTCATCATTAAGATAAATAAATTAAACTTTGTTTTTTGTTTCCATCCTGATATAAAGAAAAGGAATCTAGGATTGTTTATCCAAAGGGTTATGTAGTCATTTTATCTCAACCTCCTTGCCCCTTCCCAGCTCCCCATGACTACCACCCAAAGCAGGTCCACCATGTGAAATTAGATTGGCTTGTTCCAGAAGAAGAAGAGAGAAAGGGAATATTTACTATGAAGAGGCAATTTCAATCTAATTCAATCCAGAAAGGCAGGCTTACCCTAAATTAAGAGATGGGGTGAGATGAGAGATGTAGATGAGGAGTGAGAAGGGCTTACTGTATAGCAGAATCCAAGGTCTCAATTGTTCAGTGTAGGGTGCCTATAGAAGATGGAAAATATGAGCCATGAGCTGAAGAACAAAAGTGAGAGTTCATGCGGGTGTGATGAAGCACAGATGTTGGAAAGAGTGAGGGAAGACAATTGAGGGCTGCCCATGGCAGCTCTGAGGATGGTCTTAACTACATCATGCGCAGCACTGCACTAAAAGCTTTACTGGAATCACCTCACTTGATGCTTACAAATATCAGAAAATTAAAGACTATTATTATCTCTGCTGTGCACATGAGGGAGGAGGTTGAAGCTTTAAAAGATAAGTAATTTTCTCAACAACACATAGCTTGTAAAGTCAGTATTTGAGTTCAGACAATCTGACTCTGGCTTTCCTGATCTAAATCCACTGTACTCTCTGAGACTGAATTTCCCAACACCCAAAGTAGCTAGTCCCGAAAAAGCATCAATTTGTTTATAAGAGTAAATGTATTCTTACACTCAAGTGTTGTGGCAAATAATCTATACCAGCTACAAATGAAAAACTCGTTCTGGAGGATGAATAGGAAAGTGGTAAGGGTAAGATTAAGACAATCAGAACACCATCAAGAGTCCAGAAGGGATCAGTACCTTGGCCTAAACTTAAGACTCAAGTGACTAAGTGGGAAGCCTGAGTGATATGGTCAAATTTTAGAAATATTTAGGAAGTAAAATTATAAAGCATGGTGATGGTTGGTTATAAAGGGAAAGGGAAAACCAAGTATCAGTGATGACAGCCATCTTTCTGTCTTTCTCCACTCCAAAATGTCCTTTTGTATCAGGATATATGTTTTGGAACATTAAGGAAGTGTCTAGGCAGGCGATACAAATTTGGAGGCCAATCATATAGTGATGGATTCTACTTCAAACTTTCAAATGCTTCTTCCCAACTATAAAAATATATTAGAGCAATTTTCGTAAAAATATCATTGCAGAAAACCTTCTGGTGAAAGTAACAAAATAACAGGTCATACAGTTCTAAATCTAATTTTAAGGAAAAGGTATGGAAATTTCTTTTTTTAATACTTGAAATGTCTATGTATTTTTCAATGCCAAGAGTGAAAGTGGAACTGAGTGACTCATCACGAAAGTAGGCCAATTGTCTGCAAACTGATGGGAAAATATCAGCGTGGCCATGCACCCAAGTACAGTCAACTTCAGAAATAATTTTAACTGCATTGTTTTCTTAAAAGCCAAAAGACATATCTTCTGATATGTCTTTCAAGATAGGATACTTCCAGTGTCTGATAGAACTAAATTATTCATCACAATATTAATGTTCTCCCAAAATAACTTGATTAGCATAACTGAGGACCACCGGTCACCACCCTCATCAAATACTGGGGTATTAGAAAGATTTTTTGCTACTTTACTTCTATTTTATATTACCTCCATCTGTTTCTTCTTTATTTTATCAGTGGATATTTAGAAAGAAGCTTGTTACTCACTGACTCTACATTCTGATTTTCTACTCATGCATCAACTTTTCTAACTGGATTTCACCTAACTCAAGTACTGCATGAGTTTGTAAAGGAGAAATTTTTGTGATATACATAAATAAATAAGACTGAGAGAAGGGTCAAGGAAATGTATACCCATACCATAATCATCTGCCACATTTACAAATCAGAAATTCTGGTAAAGGCATAGTTCTATTTAATTCATTCAGATCAAGCGTCTATGTTTGCTTACCATGGTTAACTAGCAGGCCCAGTATACACTCCTTCTGCAAACTGTTTAGAGATACCCAGTTTACTTGACTACTACAGAGGCAAACACATTATGCAAAAATAAAAAAGTAAATACTTTACAAACATACATTGTGGTGCATTTCTGGCCTGGCAGACATGCATCATCACTCGTGACCCTTTTCTGCCAAAATATAGAGCAGACATCACTAATCAATTCCTATACCTTTTCCCTCAGATACCAGATATAGCCAAAGCATCCTGAGCACAACACTGTAGATAGTCACTACTCATTGATAAGATACGGAATGTGTGGTGAAACTCATTTGCCATCTCTGGAAATGTGGAAAACCACTGAAGATGTTTGTTCTAAACTATATATTGCTGCTTAACATTTAGGTATTTTTGACAAGTTACATAACCTTTCTGAGGTCTTTCTTGCCACACAAGATTGTTGTGAGGAGCAAATTAAATAATCTTTGTGAAAATGTTTAGTAAATATGTTAATGTGTTATATAAAATGATTTCTTGTTATCACTTTTATCTAGAACTTCACAGCAGCAGGGAATATAATGAAGTTAAATTTAAATAGCTCCAACAAATACTTTCTTCAACGTCCCTGGGATACAATCTCTTTACTTGAAAATACATATTCTAAAATTTGGTTCCACCTGAGATGGCAGAGGTTTTGAGAGCCATCTGTGGCCTTGATGTGATATGAACATTCCATTCATAGTGAATTTTTTTTCAGGTTTGCGCTTATGTGATTGACCATATGTGCACTTAAATAAACAAATCTTTTTGCAAGTGTGTTTCTTGATTGGTGTGTGCATGCTCAAAAGGAAAGGTACCAAGTAAATAGACATCTTAGTGTCTGCAACGAAGATACAGGAAGGAATCAAGGAGAAAAATCTCTGCTTTGAAGAGATAAAGAAAGCCTATAATCAGAGTTATCCAGGCAAAGGCATTACCTGTGGGAGGCTGCTCTACTTTGTACTCACGTAGTACCTTTCATCCAAAAAGCTCAAATCACATACTATTTATTAAGCCCCTTCATGTACACGGACCTCATTGATCCTCTCGGCAGGGTTATAAAAGCACATTATGGACCCCACTATGTGGATATGAAAACTAAGGCACTGGGAAGTGAAGTGCCTCATCAAAATGCACAAAAGTAAACAAATGGAAAATAATTAAGAATATAAGGATAATTATGGGTGTCATTTACTTTCTTAAGTGTAAGTCCTGATTTTAGCTATTTATTTTCAAGTACTACCAGCAGCAGCCACACATGCAACAGAGAATCTCTGTGGGTAGGGGATACCTTTTATTAAAACAATCTGTTTCCTAAAATACGCCTTCCCCTCCTTCCCATCCAACTGAGAGCACATAAAATGCCTCCGATTCTCACTCAGGGAGAAAAGTCTACCAGACCCTTCATAAAAATTCATACTTAAATTTATTTATTTACTTGAGCATGCAGGTAAAACAAGGACAAATGTCCACAAAGCACAATCTAGCCAGCTTTGCGAACTGCAATTCGCTCTTCTGGCATAATATGCTTAAAAACCCAGTGGGTGTATTAAATCAAAACACAAACAAAGCAGGCACTGCCTTTGCTATATGTCAAACCTTTCCCACCTCAGAACTCTGCTTCTGTTGTTTCTCAAAACATTTCTGACACTTTCAATCAAATTGATATAGTTATTCTTCTTTCATAGCAAATAAGATCTATAACACTACACACTCCAATTCTTAAGCAAGAAAGGAGACAAAAACATGTCTTTTTTCCTCAGGAAGCTGATAACAGAAGATAAATATAGCCCCCTTCAGTAATTCTTATCTCTCTTGGTCAAAGGCTAAAGGTCTCAGTGCTGCAAGCTGAGTGATAATAAACTTTTGAGAAGCAGAGGGAATTCAAAATTAAGATTATTTCATCTCAACACTGACTATTGACTTGAGGAGGAATTCATGTTCTCCTTCCATTTAGATACCTGTTGTGATCAATAACCTGAATCACAATCCCTGAGCTAATTGTCTGTTCCTTGCACTTTAAAAACAAGGCATACAAGAGTGTCTCATAAACATTTAATAAATCATTCTTTTTTCTCTTTTCACATACATGATTTATAAAGTAAACAACAAAAAGTTACATTTATAAAATAGGCCACAAAACCTGTTGATCCACACCAGGCTATTTTTCTTGTGATAACATTTCTAATTCTGCTGAAATATGTTTTGGCAAGATTTATAATATTTTCAAAAATAATATATATCCAAAGTAAAATTTAGCATCAACAACACCATAAAACCCTGAGGTGCTATCGCCACTGATTTCCTGAGCGGTTTTTATCTGCCTCATTTTTTTTTTTTTGAGTTGGAGTCTCACTCTGTGGCCCAGACTGGAGTGCAGTGGCACGCTCCCAGCCACTGCAGCCTCGACCTGCTGGGCTCTGGCCATCCTTCCACCTCAGCCTTCCAAGTAGCTGGAACTACAGGCACGCGCCACCACGCCCGACTAGTTTTTGGTTTATTGTAGAGATGAGGTCTTGCCAAGTTGCCGGGGCGGGTCTCAAATCCGCGGGCGCAGGCAATCGACTCACCTCGGCCTCCCAAAGTGCTGGGATTACAGACTGAGCCACCGAGCCCGGTCTATCTGCCTCATTTTTATATAAACATACCAACAAACATATACAATGAAAAGAGTTCACATCCCAGAAAACAGCCTCCACCAAAACAAAAATACCCTTACAATTGCTAATCACACACACACTCCTGAAAAAAAAATACAAGTTAAGAAAATTATAGAATACATCATCAGAACAAAATCTACTTATAAGAAAGTGCTTTTTAAATTAAGCTGATTGTCTTTTGGCAATGAGATGGCATACTCGGTTTTAAGAATGATGCTGCCAGAAACTAATAAAGGCCAGAAAATTTACTTTGGATTAGAAGATTCACCTGAATGAGCAAAACTCACAATAAAATTGTAGCAAACAGCTCTTTGTGCTCAAATTTCAAATCTTAATCATATAGACAAAGATGAAAGAAATGCAAAAGTGGAAGAAAAAAAAAACCCAATCTCTTTATAGCAATTTCCTGTGGGCGGTTTGATTTCTCCACCTAGATGTATCCACTCCTACTTGTTTCTACCTAGTTATGACTCAGCACCCTATACTCCCCATACCTTTGCACCAAGGAGGTTAAAATTTTAGTGTTTTAAATGTCAAAACTCTGAATTATGTGCTTCAACATGAAGCAAGTGTACATTATTGTACACTTGCACCACCTCTTGTTTGGGAGACAGGTACATGAGTCAAGCTTGGAGATCAGTTAAAAAAAAAATAGGTTATTTTCCATCTGAAAGTAGCAGAACTACTTAGAAATGTTGAGTATACACAAGGTAAGGCCACCCATGGGCAAATGAAAGTTATGTGATGGATAAACCAGGTCTCTGTAGCCCTCTATGATTACAATGGTACAGTTTGCACACAGATGAGCATTAAATCATTTCCCCACTTTAGAGAAAAATGGAATGCACAAGACAAAATGCTTGAGCTTCTGTAAAATAAGAAAAAAAACTGTAGATATATCAATCCCATAGTTCAGTTTCAGAGTAAATTTTTCACTGCTTCCATTTACTTCTTGGATTCTTCATGCTTATTACCAACTCCATACAAAGGGTTACCAATTTTACCAATTATAAGTTTCTAACAAAATATTACATTGATGAGATTGGAATAAAGACACAAAAAAATAAACTTTAGAGTTGTACAGGAATTTATTTGATCTGGTGTGTTATTTGCTGGCACATTTTTTCTTTATAGTTATGTCTCAATTAAATACTCAATATCTATTACCAAATTTTCAACCCCTGAATTCACTTCTCAGTCTCAGCTGTGGAACCTGCCTTCTATTTTGTTGAGAAAATGAAGGCAATTAAAAATAACTTCCACAAGCTCTCACCACCACATTCACAAACACATACAAACCTGTACCTTCACCTGTCCTTCCTTACTTCCAATTTTCATTTTGACTGCCTACACATAACCTCTCCTGTTTGTGTGCTAGATATTACTCCCTCTCTGTTAGTAAAAAATACCAACAATTGTTTCTTCACAAAACATCAATTTTCCCCTGTCTATTAGAGGATTCTAATTCACACACACACACACACACACACGCACACACACATGCACAAAGCTCTTGTCTATCTCTTTGTTGGTCAGGGTTCTCCAGAGAAACAGAAACAGAACCAACAGGAGACAGATTATATGTGATTGACAGATAGATGATGATGATGAAGATAGACAGACAGACAGATAGATAGACAGATAGATCTTATGCTCACAGAATAATTATGGAGGTTGAAACGTCTCAAGATCTTTAGTCAGCAAACTGGAGACCCAGGAGAGCTGATGACATAGTTCCAGTACAAGTCTGAATGTCTAAGAAGTCAATGATGTATGCTCCCATGTGAGTCTGAAGGCAGGAGAAGATCATGATCAGGCAGACAGAAAAAGAAATTCTCCCTTACCCAGCCTTTTTGTTCTATTCAGGTCTTCAACAAATTAGTTGAGGCCCACACATATCCGGGAGGACAATGAGCTTTTCATAGTTTATCAATTCAAATATTAATACCATCCAGAAATACCTTTATTAACACACCCAAAATAATTTTGAAACAAGTATCTGGGAACCTCAAGGTCCAGTCAAGTGAACACATAAAACTAATCATCACAGTCTCCTAACTGAAATAAAATAAAACCCTCTTTTGACCCCCACATCCCCTGCAACTAGTTTTACATTTCACTCTCTTTTACAGCAAGATTTCTCTAAAGATTTGTGGATAGCCAACATGTCCAACTGCAGTGTTTTATATGTATATATATATATATATACACATGCATGCATACATGTAATGTATATATAAATATAATGCATATACAAATATATATAATATATAAACAAATATATATAATATATATAAACAAATGTATATAATAGTCCCTGGCTCATAAGTCTTATAACCCATTATAACAGTCTTTTGCTATAATGTTAAGCACTAGAACTCAGGGGCAGGCCTCAGGAAACAGAATCTCTCTGACTCCTCCTGCCCTCCATTCACCTACCCCAAATTGAGAGTCTAATATTTCCCCTTTTTTCTGATTGTGGGTCTCAAGATTCCCCCCAGAGAGGATCCTGCCTTATACCTCAAGAGAAGAAGTGCTGATGTCATGAAACTTCCATAAAAACCCAAGGGGACTGGATTCAGAGAGTTTCTGGATAGCTAAGCTAAGGGTGACACATCCAGGGACAGCATGGAAGCTTTGTATTCCTTCCCCCATACCTTGCCCTATACTTCGCTTTATGTGTATCCTTTGCAATATCCTTTATAATAAACTGGTAAACATTACGTGCTTTCCTGAGTTCAGTGGTCTGCTCCAGCAAATTAATCAAATGCAAAGAGGGGATGATTGAAACCTCAACTTGAAGTTAGTTGGGCAGAAGTTATGGAGACTTGGACTTGTGACTGATGTTTTGGTTGGGGAGTAGTCTTAGGTACTGCGACTCCAATGATTGGGATCTGACACAATCTCCAGGTTAATAGTGTCAGAACTGAATTGAAGAATGCTCAGCTGGTGTCCACTGCTTACTGTGTAGGCAAAAACACCCACACATCTGGTCACAGAAATCTTCTTCTGTGTTGATGATTGTTGTTGTGGTGGTGTGAGAGGGGAGAAAAAATATGGTTGAGAGGGATTTTTCCAAAACACAGCTTTTTCTCCTCCCACTCTTCTCTGACACCTGCCCATTTAGCCACCCAATATAAAATAACAAACTTCCTCTCAACTCCCTTACACTGCTTAATTTATCTTCACAGAAATTATCACCATCTGACATGTTTACCAGTTTTTTACCACCCACACTGGAATTTAATACACGTGGTAGATGCTCAATGTTTTCAATGAATAAATGAATAAATATTGAAAGCATATAGAGGTGCTTATGAATATATTAGAGCCCATAGTTAATTTATAGCACATGGTAGGTGTTTAATTTATAGCACATGGTAGGTGTTCGATGTTTCAAATGAATAAGTGAGTAAAAATAAAAATCCTTGAGCAATCATTCATCTATTACCTGTGTATTTACTCCTAAAATAAGCCAAATAAGAATACAGGGCTTTTACTGGCTCAAAAACAACACATATGGAACATCCCTGATAGTGCTTGAAGTAGGCAAACATTTAAAACAATTCCAATTCACCCAGTAATTCATGAGATTATTAGGATCCAAAGAAATAAGCAAACTTTCCCTCTCTGAAACTGAGGTATAGGAGAAAACATATACTAAAGTTGGAAACAAGACAGGTGTGGGAAGCTTGGCTTTGTGACTGCCTAGCTATGAGACTTCATCTAATTTATTTAATATTTTTTATTATTGTGTTTCTCCCATATATAAAAGTGCAATAAGTTGTCAATTGTTTTAACCACTTTTCAATTTTCTGGGAATTTTTTTTACACTTTGACTCCCTCTGAATGAGACAGGAGATAGCTAGAGAAAGTCTAGTGCCAGGAGCCGCAATCATTAATAAAAGTAAGGTAAAGGGGACCTGAAAACAGGAAAAATGTCGGCTGTGAGAAAGGCTCCAGCCAAATGTGGTCATGGTAGAGGCAAAGCCCCATGGATCCTATTTGATGGACCTTCCCTAACTTTGAAGGATTGCGTGCACAGACTTGAGACTGTTCCCTTCTTTAATTGAGATAATAGATGCACAGATGGATGATGGTATTTGACAGCAAAAATTATACTTAAGCATAGTGAAGGTAAGATTGCAGCAAAAAGGTGCCCCTTAGGGTGTGTAAGGATGTTTTTCAAGTAACAGCAGGAGGTCAAGAAAAACAAGTCTACCATTTCCTCATAAACAACAGACCCCAGCTGAGAGCTGGTGGAAAACAACTGTTTGAGATAAAAAATAGATTAGGATATTATAGGGTTAAATAAGTAGTTTGATAAAGATAGAAGTTAGAATATTAATAATAAGATAGTAAGATAAGATAAAATAGTAAAATAAGAGATATATAATAGCATTAGTGATAGTTAAGGAAATATAGGGATATAAGGATAGAAATAAGATGAGTAGAAATAAGTATATAGTAGTAAGTTAAATAAGACATAGAGATAAGGTTTAGCTTTATAAGATAAGGATATTATGGGCCCATAGTAATAGTAATAATAGTAAATAGCCATAGTAATAGCTATAAGAAATTTAGGAAGAAAAACAGGAGGTTCACAAATGTTTAGCTTAAGAAAATCACCATCTGTGGATGAAATAGTAACTGCTGTCTAGTTCCTGCCCATTGAATGAAAAACAGGAATGGCAGGAGGGAAAAGCAGTAGCTCCTGTTGATTGAGTAAAAAACATGAATGGCAGAAAGGAAAAGCAGTAGCTGCTGTCCATTGATTTAAAAACATGAATGGCATGGAGTCAACAGGAAAGAAGCCGGATAGTGATTGTTAAAGGTCAACTTTATTGTGAATGAAAAAAGGATGTACATGGGCGTTTGGTCGGCAACATAGGATACATTTTGTGGGTACAGAAAACTCTATAAGCATGTGAAAATTCAATAAAAATTGGCAGAGCCTTGAGGAAGAGGATTCCTGTCGTTTTCGTCTTTTCTTTTTCACCGCTTCCCGATTCCGCCCGCTTCAGGCCCTGACTCTCTCCCGGAGCTGGACTTCAGCAGTACCTGATCTCAATCCAGGCGAAGTGGAGACCAAAGAGAGGCCCAAACTCTGCCTGTACGATGACCACTTGTGTTTTAATCCTGACTTGTACTCCACATCTTAAAAAAAAAAAGCTGAAGAAATAAGGGCCTAGGGAGGGCAGGATATAGGTTTATGGTCACACAGCTGAGAAGGGACAAGAAGTGATGGAACGTGGGTCAGACCAGGTCTGTGTGACTGTAAGCCTGTGCCCTGAGCCTCCCTCCATTTTGCACTGCCATCTCTTTACATTTCACATCAACCCTCCATTGCAGGCAGATTGAAGTAGACAGCTGTGACACCATTAAACTCTTAAAATGGAAGCACAAAGAATTAAGTTAAAATGCTATATGCTTCTAATGAACATTTTGTAAGGAAGGAAAGCATAGTGATTATGTGCACTGATTCTAGAGCTATTCTATTCAATACAGGAGCCACCAGCCATACAAGGGGAGACCCTCAGAACCAGAATTTATTTATAAAAACTTGTGTATTTAATCTTACTTGTTTAAACTTCAGTCACTTCAAAAAACTCTCAGCTTGATGTGATACATCTATTGAGACACTTTTTCCACTGCTCAAAACAGTTTTTGAACTCATCAATTTTGATGCCTTTTAGTGCTTCTGCTGTTTTTTTGTTTTGCCTCTTCCACATTGGCAAAAACGTTTCTCTTTGAGGACTGTTTTGATCTGGGGAATCAAAAAAAAAGTCAATTGCTGTTGACTGAGTGAATAGAGAGGGTGGGGCACTGGGGTCATGCCATTTTTGGTAAAAAACTGCTGAACACGCAGAGTGGTGTGGGCAGGTGCATTGTCATGATGGAAGAACCAGTCACCAGTTTGCCAAAACTTGGGGCTTTTCTCCCACAAGTTGTGATGCAACCTTCTAAAAACTCCCAGATAAAAACTTTGGTGAAGTAACAGATGCTGGTGCAGGTGTGGAGAAAAGGGAATGCGTCTACACTGTTGGTGGGAGTGCAAGCTAGTTCAATCTCTATGGAAAGCAGTGTGGCAATTCCTGAAATAACTAGAAATTGACCTTCCATATGCTCCAGCAATCCCTCTCCTGGTAATGTACCCAGAGGAACATCAATCATTCTACAAAGACACCTGCACACACATGTTTATTCCTGCACTATTTACAATAGCAAAAGCATGGAACCAACCCTACTGCCCATGGAAAGTGGGCTGGAAAAAGAAAATGTGGTAAGCTATACACAATGGAGTATTAAGGCAGCCATAAAGAACAAAATCATGGACTTTGCTGCAAACTGGATGGAGTTGGAGACCATTATATACTTAGAGATCTATCACAGAAGCAAAGAACTGAATCCTGCGTGTTCTCCCTCATAACTGGGACATGAACATTAGCACAAGGGAGGGATTGGCAGTCACTGGACACTGTTAGGCGAAGAAGAGAAGGAAGGCAGGCAGTAACAACACAAAGTTTGCCTGATCCTATACCAGGGAGAGTGAGGGCCAGTTGGAGGTCCAGACATTACCTGCATGCAGCCTACTTGTGTTGTTAATCCTTATTTGTGCCCCACATCTCTATAATAAGACAAAATTTAATTTAAAAAAGAAAATGATAATAGTTCAATAACATGAGCTCAGGAACGTGTAATGGTAGAAATAGGGAAGGAAATCAGTTTGAAAGACATCGTGAAGGCTGTCATTAGGACTTTGCTCCTGATTGTATCAGGAGGTAGAAAATTACCTTAAAGATGAGAACTTTATTATAATAAAAATATATAAAAGTTGTGAAGACAAACTCATGTTTTCATTTCCTTCTCTTGTAGCATACACAAGGTATCGCAGGAAAATGGAGCTAACCCTGCCTTTCAGTTCTGTGCACTGAGGACACTAGTGGCAGTTTATTTATCAAACCCATACTCTCCAGTGAAGGAAGAAATGTTGCATATAAGGAGTCAAGACTCCTACACATAGCGCATGCACACACACACACACACACACACACACACATACAATGTCCAGGCAAGATCTTCTCATGTCTTCTTTTGTCCTAGGCTTTACATCCTGATTTTATTTGTGTGTTTGTCTATATACCACCTTATTCCTGACAAGCTTTGCTTATGTACATTATGTTGTATATGCAAAAAATGGAGCATAAATTTAAAATCAGTGAGTAAAATAAAGTCATGAGTAAATAAGAGAAGGAAAATACTTGGATCCCAGACTGAGATGCATCTGGATGGAGGTCCTCCTGAAACTGCCCTCTCCTGGTGCTGTGGGATCACCACCAATCCTGTCATCATGGGACATTCCCTGGCTCTTGTATCTCACCCTACAACGTATCCCAAACCTAGGGACATAAGTAATGTTGGTGTGTTAGGAGGTTAATGTATGATATTCTTTTTATTCTTCCAAAGTTTGAATCAACTGAAAAATGACCCAGGTGATATATGAGTGGAAATAAAAATGCCAGCTGTGCTGTTATATTAAATTTTATATTGCTGCTGTTCACAAGTTAATACAAAACTAGCAGTAATACTGAAGTTCTGAAAGTCAGAAGTCTGAAACAAGGGCTCACAGGGCTGGAATCCAGTTGCTTGCAGGACTGAGTTCCCTCTAGTGGAGCTAGAGATCCCAAAATGTCTCCCTTTCTAGACGGGAGAAGGGTTGGATCTACACAGTAGCTGTATTAGCCAAGGCAGAAGAATAATGGAGACCACAGGAGTAATGTTCAGTGGCCTTCTTCATTTCTTCAGTTCCACAGCCTCCAAAGATCCCCCCGGGCCCAGAGGTACAACCAACCAAACAGAAATATCCAAACACAGACTCCAGATGGGATAACAATAACTCAGGAGATAGATAAAGTTAAAATGCAAGATTTAAGGGAATTAATAATTAAAGGGATCAGAGAGTCAGTTCTGAGATCCCAAAATGTCTCCAAGGCCTTTGAAATCCAGCAAAGGAAGGAGGAAACTCCAATGGTCTTTTTTTTTGTTTTTTGTTTTTTTTACACAATGACTTAGAGACTAAAGGAGAAGGCATTCAGGGTTAGACCCAGAAGACCTAGTAGGACAGGGTCTTCTAAAGGTTGATTTTGTTACCAAAAGTTGGCCAGTCTTTGCAAGAAAGTCACAAAACCTGCAGGGATGGAATGAAAGATCACTGGAGGAATTGTTAAGAGAAGCACAAAAGGTGTTTGTTAAAAGAGATGAGGAATTGCGGGATCATATGAAAGATCGATTTTTAGAACCTTTAGGAATCACCTCACTGATTTTCACAGAGTGTACTAATTTACATTCCCACCAACTGTGTAGAAGTGTTCCCTTTTTGCCACATCCTCTCCAGCCTCTGTTATTTTTGTTATTGATGATGGCCATTCTGACTGGAGTTAGGTGGTACCTCAGTGTAGTTTTAATTTGCATCTCCTGATGACTAGTGAGGCTGAACATTTCTTCATGTATCTGTTGGCTGCTCATATGTCTTCTTTTGAGAACTGTCTATTTATATCTTTTGCGCACTTTGTAATGGCACACCTCATCAACAGGGGTACCTGCATGATGAATGTTTGTATAACCAACCCTGAATTGTACTCCACAATTTGAAAATTGAAAAATTAGAAAAAAAGAGACAAGGAAAAGTAAAAACAAAAAGCCAGACTCATCATAAGTACTGTAGAAGGGAGTCGGAAAAAGAAATGAGAAACCCTCTGGGCAAGACCTGGGTATCAAAAGGAACAGACTAAAAGAAGGTTTAATATGAACCAGGAAAAGGGAATTTAATAAAAAGGGAGTTGGATGCTATCATTGTAAGAAACTAGGGCATTTTGAGAGAGATTGTCCTTAATTAAAAAAGGAGGAAGAAAAAGTCTCCCTTACGGCACTAGACGCAGAATGTGAAGGTCAGGGGTTCACCTTTATCAGTCCCCACCAGGAACTCTTGGTAAACCTGAAGGGTGGTCTAATGAGGTGGGCACTATCTTCCTCATTGGTACTGGGGCAGCTCGCTCCTCCCTAATCTTCCAACCCCCAAATGTTCCATTTTTACTAGAAAAACTCCTAGTCTCTGGAGTAAAGGGAGAAGGATTTCAGGTTCTTATATTTGAACTCATGATTACAAAAACTGAAACTGAGACAATGACAGGGTCAATTTTTATTTGTCCCAGATGCAGGAATAAATCTCCTAGGCAGAGACCTAATTGTCCAGATGGGCCTTAATGTAGGGATGGGAAAGGTCAGCTTAGGTCTGAAAGGTGTATCTCGCAGAGGAAGAAGAACAAAGAATTAGCCCTAAAGTATGGGTGAGAGAAGGAAATAGAGGAGGCTCACCAATTGCCCCATTCAGATTTCTTTAAAACAACCAAACAAAATTATCTGTAGAAAACAGTATCCTATCTCTGTGGAAGGGAAAAGGGGACTTCAACTGGTAATTGAAGGTCTTCTTAGGGATGGGGTTTTTGGAGCTTTTGCATGTCACCATGCAATACCCCAATACTTCCAGTAAAGAAGCCTGATGGACCCCACCAGTGAGTGCAGGACTTACAGGCAATAAACCAAATAGTTCAAACTCACCGTCCTGTGGTTCCAAACCCCTATACCCTCCTTAGTAAAATCCCTGATGAACATAAACAGTTTAGTGAGGTAGACCTCAAGGTTGCTTTCTGAGCCTGTCCACTGGCCTCCAAAAGGAGAGACCTCTTTGCCTTTGAATGAGAAAACCCTATGAATGGAAGCAAACAACAGTATCCCAGGGCTTTACTGAATCTCCAATTTATTTGACCAAATTTTAGAAATGGTATTAGAGGGGTTTCTGCTTTTGCCTGACACCAACCTTTTGTAATATGTAGGCGATCTCCTAATCTTGGGAACAGATAAAGCCCAGGTCTCTGAAACAACTATACATTTACTTAATGTCTTGGGACAGCAAGGACTAAGAGTTTCTAAAAGTAAACTACATTTGTAGAACAAGAAGTTAAATATCTCGGACACTTAGTGCAGGCAAATGGAGAATTAACCCTGAAAGAATGACTGAAATGGTTAACTATCCTAGGCTCCCCCTACCCCCAAAAGGAAACTTAGAAAGTTCCTAGGTCTAGTAGGTTATTGCAGACTATGGATCAATTCATATGCAGCCAAAACTAAGTTAATATTCAAAACAGTTGGAGGAAGTAACAAACTCCCCCCCATGGACTAAAGAGGAAATACACAGTTTAGAAAATTTAAAACAGGCCCTAATTACAGCCCCTGCCCTTGTTCTGTCTTCTTTAGAAAAACTTTTCCATTTATTTGTAACAACAGATCAAGGAACAACCATTGGGGTATTTACCCAGGATTGGGGTGGGAAAAAGCAACCAGTAGCGTTTATATCCAAATGACTAGATCCTGTGTCCAGGGGCTGGCCAGAATGTGTTGAGGACATTGGGAGCTACTGCCTTCCTAGTTGGAGAAAGTTGGAAGTTAACTTTCAGAGGAAAATTCTGGTTAGTACTCCTCATCAAGTACGGGCCATCCTGAATCAAAGGGCCAGCCGTTGGTTTACTGACTCCTGAATATTAAAATATGAGGCAATACTATTAGAGAGAGATGACCTGGTATTAACTACAGATTCTTATATGAATTTAGCAAGTTTCCTGAAAGCCTGGGAAAAAGAAAATCAGAAGACATTGGCTCATAACTGCCTAGACATTATTGAATACCAAACTAAAACCAGATTAGATCTAAGAGAAAAGTCACTGTGTGGTGGTGTTAGGTTGTTCGTAGATGGTTCCTCCAGAGTGATTGAAGGCAAAAGACATAATGGATATTCAGTTATTGATGGGAATAATCTGTTTATGAAAAAAGGAAGGCTACCCAATTCATGGTCTGCACAAACTTGTGAATTATATGTTCTTAATCAATCCCTGAAGATACAGATAAGGACAGTACAATCTATACAGATTCTAAATATGTTTATGGAGTAGTACATACTTTTAGAAAAATCTGGATGGAAAAGGGTCTCATAAGTAGTAAAGGAAAGGAATTAGTCCATGAGGAACTGATTAAACAAATTTTAGAAAGTTTGCTACTCCTCAATGAAATAGCAGTAATGCATGTAAATGGTCAATAACGAGGAAGTTCTTTCGAGGCAGTTGGCAATAGGCTGACTGATGAAGTAGCCAAAGAGGCTGCCTTAAAGAATGAAATTAAGCTTCTTGAACCTTACACCTAACTTGCCTGTAATCACAATAAGACCACTTTTTACTGAAAAGGAAATAGAAGAGATGAGAAAGGTAAGAGCTGCTCTGAACCAGGAGGGGAGGTGTATCCTGCCCAATGAAAGAGAGATTGTTAACACACCAATTATTAGGGAAATAATGACTATATTGCATAAGGAAAGCCACTGGGGAACTCAACAATGTGTGACACTTAAAAACCTATGGCTGTGTAGGTATTTATACTATTGATAAACAAATCTGTGAAGGATGTATAATTTGTCATAAAATAAATAAAAAGGTAATCAGGGGGTCATTAAAA
The DNA here is from genome assembly GCA_963574415.1 of Tarsius wallacei. Classification (NCBI taxonomy): domain Eukaryota; kingdom Metazoa; phylum Chordata; class Mammalia; order Primates; family Tarsiidae; genus Tarsius; species Tarsius wallacei. Next base: position 19,413 of record CAUYQG010149354.1, read on the forward strand.
GGGTGAAGACCTCCTTGATTAAGCCTCTTCCAAAGCATACAAATTGATTTCAATGGAATGCCAAGGTGGGAAAACTCAAGTACCTATTAGTAATTGTTGACTGGGTGGGTGGAGGCATACCCAACAACAACAACTACAAAAGGGTCTGTAATAAAAATACTTTTTGGAACAGGTGATCCTTAGATTTGGTCTGGTAGAAAACATTGATTCGGATAATGGGAGCTGTTTTACCTCGAAGGTATTACAAGGCATTACAACAGTACTCCAAATGCAATGGAGCTTTCATATGCCCTGGCATCTGTCATCCTCAGGATGGATACAGTGAATGAACCAAACTCTAAAAACCCATATAACTAAACTAATGTTAGAAATAAAGTTGCCCTGGGTCAAATGTCTTCCTATAGCTCTCCTCCTATTTAGAACTGCCCCTCGAAGACATTTGGGTTTGTCACCCTATGAACTATTATATGGGTTGCTCTGTATAGGAAGAATGACAGATTTACTGACCCTGGAAACCAAAGATCAATTTTTAAGAGAACATATTTCAGCCATCTCTTCTACCCTATCTTCCCTTAGATTAAAAGGACTCCTTGCTTAAATGCCTCCTCTTGAGTTCACAGTTCACCATTTTCAGCCTGGCAACCAGGTGTTGATCAATACTTGGAAGGAAAGCAAGCCCCAATCAAACCAGAAAGCACCATACCAAGTGCTCCTGACTACTGAGATGGCTGTCTGAACAGCAGAAAAGGGGTGGACACATCATACCCGAGTCAAGAAATCAATAACAGGGACTATGATAAAAGAGAGACAAGATTGGTAGGAAGTCTCTAATAGAACCTCTAAAGATAAAAATAAGAAAAAGTTAATCTAAAATTTAGTCTCCATGAAAGTTCCTGATGTTCTCTTTATCACCCTCCCTATAGTGACTGCTTTTATTGTTCTATATATCTGTTTTATTAGATGTTTATGTCAAGGGCTTTTTAATTCTGAATGCCCTTGGGGCCATTTCCTCCCCTGAGAATCACCAAAATGTCTAATTACTTGCAGACCTCTATTATTATTGTAACTTTATGGGCCATTAGTATATTGGTGACCAAAGGTAAGCCTTATCCCTTTTGCACTAACTTGATAACCAATGTGACTAAAACCTCATCACCTCAAACTATAAAATTTGATGCATGTCAAATTTTGCCTTGTGGAAACTTAGAAAAGCAAAGACAGTTATCTCAGGCAGACAAATATCTTTGTCCTGAGCCAAATATAGGTGAGGAAGATTTAGATTTTGAAAACTTTGAAGGACCTCTCCAAACCCACAGAAGTCCCTGTCCCAGTTGGGATAATGTGCAGTGGACCTCCCAAATTCAAGGTTGGATGGCAACCCCCCAGAAAACAATAAAGCTCTACAGTCCTGGAAACCCCAAATACACTTATCTAAGGGACTTTCACAGGCAGGCTGCAGAGATTTAGAATGTAACCCTATCCTTCTGACTATTAATGATCCTGCAACTTTAAATCAAAAGCCTGAGGTGG